>CM033641.1:226108028-226355528 GCA_019512145.1 Engystomops pustulosus | reverse complement strand
GTTTTAAATGTATCATTTGAACTACCCCATGTTTTGCTGCTTTATTGATCCTTTTATATGATATTATACTCCACAACTGTAACATGTGCCTTTGACCCCAACACTGAGCAGTTAATGCTTCGGGACAACAGGTTTGAGCTTCATTGAAAGAGATCTTCAGTTCTTTGTATTGTAGCCCTAATTCACCACAACAATAAAATGCGCTAGTATTATGCATTCTTTCACCCCTTTACTCATATAACAACATAGCTACCCAACAGAATACCCATTAAAATCCAACTTGTTTGATCGCTGTTTCTCTTCAAAGAAATAAATCAGGTTTACAGATGTTTAAGATAATTTCATGTCACTGAACTAACAGATGGTATATTGGTATATTAATTCAGGAATAGGCTATGATAAAAGCCTAGCTAAAGTAAGATAGAAATATTGTAAGATAGACTACAGGTCTATGTTCCATTATTTCAAATATCAAGATGAAAGTAAAGTAAGTAAGTAACAGAATCAATATTAAATACTATTCAGACTTTCAGACTCTTTCTTGTCTACTTATCTCACAGTAAAATTATGTAACAATTTCAGCTAAAATTTTAACTCGCTTTTAAAAATAACTTGAAAAAACAAAATAGCTGTAAAATTCCTTGCCTGTGAAGAGGTCTGGTCTATGACAGATACAGTTTTGAATGGGGAATCCTCAGGTATCTCAAAAGGAACTTCAATGTTTTCCTGTGAAGAGAGGGCAACACAATACAGGATTGATTATATGTGTAACCCACAATTCATCTAGTACTATGGTATTAGTTAAGCTGTGCATCACAGTAGGCATCAAGTCACCAAAGCATACCATGTTGTCATACTGGTTTTAGTACACTTCTTATTTTTAAATATTTTTTAATAATTTGGATAATTAGATGATACCACAAAATATCAATATAACTTTAAGCATTCTACTTTAACCACTATCTATGTATTGAGAGTAAATAAACATTCTTTTTTTTTAATTAAATAAACTTTATTAAAGCAGATACATACATGTATTGTCTTACATTTCTTCATATATATGCAAAATGAATGTATACATTGACAAATAAAACATTGTTTGTTTCTTAACCTAAACCCCTACCCAACCGCCCCTTATGGTCCATTCCCCTCTCTTCCCCTCATCATCCTGATTGATAGGCTCCATGTCCAGATGCAGGACTTCCTATCTCCCCACATCTCCCCTCCTTTTCTCATGTCCCTGATGTCTACCCTAGTCGCAATCTCTCCAATCTCCTTAGCAGTTCTGTTGTTCCCAGTCCCGGACATTCAAGCCATTTACTCCATTGCTTGTTATACTTCTTAATTGATTTTCGTTTCATATATACTCCCAACTCCATTTGAAGCATGGTATTCACCATTCTCTTAATTTCCCCAAGTCTTGGTGGAGTAGTATCTAACCAGTATCTGGCAATAGTCTTTCGGGCCTGATATAGTATTTTAGCTACTGCTAGCTGTTCTGCCCTAGTTATCTCTAAGTTCCCTACACATCCCAGCAAACATACTTTTGGATCATTTAACTCACTAATCTGTGACAACTTATTATTTAAAGTATGCATCTTTATATTTCATCACTTTGAGATTGGTTGGAGTCCTACTTCAGAAAACCCTTCCATTTACCTGAGCAAAAGTCATCTAAACTCTTACTGTAAAGTCAATTCCAGCATAGCTATATTCCAAATATGAGTAGGTGCAAAAACAGGTAAAAGGACTTAATATCACACACACACCCATTATATACGTAATTGGATTTCTATATGAAGTCAGTCTTACCGCATTAAATCTCTCCAGGGGCGTACTAAAGGTTCTCTTGTAGGACAAGCAATGCAAGCGTTCTTGGACATAATTGTTGCACATCTCCTCAAATGTGGCAGCCCTCTCTTTCTTCTGATGACGTGGGTTATGGAATCCAGGAATATCAACCACCATGATGGAAGCAAGAGTCAACAGACTAGAGGACAAAGACCTTACAAAAAATATGAATTGAGTTAAAATTGACCAATATGTTATCACAATACATGCGAATTGTGAATTATTTACAAAATATGTGGTGAATCTTATAGTACACCCGTTTTCCATGTGACACTGTCCCCCTTTCACAATGACATGTCCCCACATATTATTCAATAAAGTAAAGGTTAAACAAAATCTAAGATGTTCTCATAAACTCATCAGCATTCACTGTGTAATACATTCCAAGAATCTGTAACTATTTCTAATCCGAGAATTAAAATAAAATCTTATTATAAATGAAAACTTGCAGATTCAAAGCTTATGGATTTGACATTTACCGTAATACCAAAACTACAGATTCAAGCAAAATCTGTGACTCATAATAATCAAATTTACTTGAAGTCCAAGAACATAACTTTTTTTCTTATGATAAAACTTTAAAGAGCTGTATTAGATAGAAAATTACATTCTGTTCATCTGTCAGTGCAGCACAGCTGTGTAGCAAGTATAAATCCATCCCCCAGAACAGAACCTGTCATCACCTTATCCCGTCTAAGACCACCATCAGTACCTTGTTATATATTATGCATTTCCCCTGGAGGTTTATCAGGCACGATGAAGAAATCCTCTTTTATTCTCATGTAAAACACAAGAGGTAGATTTGTATCCTACCTGACTAAAAACATTTAAAACTGAATTATACTTTATTAACTATTTCATTAAAGAATGTTTGGAACTAATCACATAAAATTGTATGACAACTTTTTTCTCAGGCATTGGCCAGTAGAGTGGACTAGTGTAGTGGTCCTTAGATGTGATATATAGTTTACTGTGGTTATGCACGCAGTTCTGGCATGCGAGCCTTACACAGAATTAGTCTAGTGGGACACACTTTTCATAGTGCCACATGACTGGACTAGGGGCACTGATGGTGTCAGTTAGCCTATTCTTTATTTGTTAGTAACAGCTAACACCTTTCTACATCCCTACATCAGATTTGGATGCATCCTCAGAGGTGCTAGAGTACATCAACATAGTGCAACCTTGTTTCACATTACACCAGTAGTATTTCCCCCCACGGCATTGTAACCGGCCGCAGCGCGGTTGTTAAATGCCTGGGTATATATATTTATTGTTAGCTCCACCTCTATCCAGTTGGTTGGGCATCAATCAGTTTGCTGCTACATAAAAACCTAACATTTTCTATCAAAACTTCAAGAATTCTCCCAAGTTCTCCTAACTAGTTGCATGCAGTTAGCAGCAGTCCGGTCTACGCGATTCAACACAGTGCGTCTTAACCATGATTTGATTGGCCTGGTGCTGCTAATGGCATGTGACTAGTTGCTGTTTTTTATGAGAGAACTTGTGATTATTGGATTGCGCTGGACAAATTCTTGAAGTTTTGGTATTTCTACCCATTGGCTGCTGTGTGTCCGTGGACACAATACCATCATGGGACTGTGAGCATGTTGGAGCTTGGTGAGCTAAACTACATTTTGTTTTTTCATATAACATTTTCTATAGTGTGTGTCTAAAACACAGGAGCTAGGGCTGCTTGTCTAGGAAGTGAAGAAGCCCCACCTCCTAATCGCCATATTTTCTGCCCACTCCAAGAATGATGCATGTCAGCACTGGCTCCTAATGCTCGCCCTTCATTCTCCTTCAATATTGAGATACAAAGCAGCAGTGCGCACTTGTGAAGCCAGCATGTACGCGCACTGCTGGCTCCAAGATCACAAGCACACCGTGCATACGTCAATGTGCAGCATTTCAGGAGAAAGAGAGGTGGGCATTAGTAGGCAGGATTGGTACACATCATGCTTGGAGTAGGCAGAGCATACGGCTGGTGGGGTTGCCTGGCTGCCTGGGCAATCAGTCCTACCTCTTAGACTGCATTTTACATGGGAATAGAAGAGGATTTTTCTGGAGTAGCAATAGTAGCAATGTAGCAATATGTCTGAAGCATAAAACTATACAAAGTTCTGTTGGTGGGCTTAAGGGGACTGAGGTGATGTCAGGTTCCCTTTAAGAGTACTGTATGCCCAGGGTCAAGAACATCCAAGAATCACAGAAATCTCTACATTCTGTTGTTGGAACGGTTGTGAAACAAATAGACGAACACTCCAGTTTCCCATGTACCTGTTAATGAGTGAAACAATAGCTGCAAAGAGTTCTTCATAGAGGCCTGCAGCCATTCCTTCAACACATTCCACTCCACTCATTTTCGGCCCTGAGACAAAAAAGGACATAATTGATGTAAGAAATTAACATGTCATGGGTAGTTTCACATACAACAAAACAATACCAGAATAAGGATAAATGTTCCTCTGACAACCAGTCAGTATGTATAGTCAGTCAGTGAGTATAGTTTTTTTTTTTATTGGGGGGCTTGTTATTTATTACAGGGGGCTGTATATTGTACACTGTTGTGAGAGGACAGTCAACCCTTTACATTACAACTGCTAGTTACTTGTCTGACCATTTAAGGATGCTAATATTCTCATATTATTATTATTATTTTTAAATGTATTATTATTATACCATACAATACTTTACAAGGTCTGAGTTCTATTTGATCTTTAGTGGTGCTTGATACTTATGTACTGCTCACAGTTTTTAATCTTTTTCTATGGTATAAATGGTTGCCCAAAACAGCCCAATTATATCCACCGTGAACTAGTGACACCAGGGCGCACTGACAGTATGAGGTGACAGTGTGATTTCGTGTCATCAGATACAAACATGGGGTTGTATAATCTAATTCATAAGATAAATAGGAGATGTGTACTAGCCATAAACCAAGCCCCAGAAGAAGCCATACAGTAAAACTGTGGGTTGGGCAGAAAGAGTTTCTAGCAGGATTTTATTACGGTCTGATCTTAACTTTGTGAGTGCGTTAAGTTACTTAACCCATGCTGGAACTGTTGTTTGCTAAGTAATAGCTGGCATAAATCATTTTGCTGTCAGAAATATGTAGAGTATTTGGACTTGCTCCTTCCTAGAAATTCTACATTTTGACATTTTTTTTCTGCATATTCTGATATAAGCGGTTATACATTCCCTTTAAATGGTATAACTGCTGGTATGCTTCTGCAATCAGAGCCTTCACTTCTATGATTAGATCTGTAGAATAGTTGTAGTGTGCTCCTCACTGCGTCAGTGACATTGTAAGGCTGTATTCACATGTGCAGTATTAAAACAGATTTTACGATAACAATGGTTCACCACAAAAAAAACGTTCTGTAGTTGTCATTGTATGAGGCATATCCATGTGCCACTCGCAAACATGGTTGACAACTCTGTCAACCTTGAAAATTAATCAAAAGGGAATTATTTCCAGCATAAAATGGAGTGTGAACAAACCTTTAGAAGCCTCTACTGTTGATTTCATAATGTACTTTGTTGTCAACTAAAAAGGTAGGTAGTACGACGGACATTATAGTCAAAGTTTGGGACACGTTTACTTACCCGGTCCCTCGGAGTTCCCGAAAGTGCATTGTACGTCTGGAATGCATTGTGCCACGATGCACTTAGATCGTGCGTCCGAGATCCTGCATCTGTCACCTCCCCGCTCTGCCGGAGTTCACCATCTTCTTCCCGATGCATGTTTTGCGACACAATTTTGAAGTTAAATTCCGCGGTTTGTCCGAATCCGTTGGCTTGCCCCCCCATTTCTGTTGCATGAAAGCTGTCACGATTGCGCCAAAATCCGATCGCGTGCGCCAAAAAACGTTTTAAATCCCAGTCCCAGCAGCGCAAAATGGAAATCGTAAGGTTGTCCGACGCAAGTGAGGTCCGTGGGACCCTTAGTACATGAGCCCCATTGTCTCTAATTTCTATTAAAGTGAAGTACATACAATACCATGAATAATATATATATAAAATGAAATGTTATGTGGGTATAGTCTAGAGAAAATGACAATATTCAACTGAAACAATGTGCTAGGTTAGAGGATGTATATAGAATTTGTATTCGCTGTCGTACAAGATATTATGTACAGTCTTTTTGTGTGTAGCAAATATGCTAAACTTGCTAAGAAAAACTCTAGGTCAAAATTAGTTTCATCATAGTGAAGAAAAACAGCAGAAGATGGAGAATAATGAAGCCAAATGGTCTTTATCAGATGCCAATTTCTCTGCTCGTACATGCGAAATCCTGGCAGAGGACTGTCTGTACACCTGGGCTGGTTGCTAGGGAACGCTTCGCCTTAGATCAGCTTCAGACTATTCTGGGTTTTCTGCTTGGCAGATATCTGAATAATAAGACGACTGATTATTAGACCGCAAATACCAAAGGGCCCAGGCCAAGCATTCCCATGCAAATAGTTAATCTCTTTTGAGGATGTGACAGAACATCTAGCAAAGAATTGCACAAAGGAGATTATAAAAAACGATTCCATGAGTTACAGTCTGTTAGCTATGTACCCGAAAGACATTGATGTAACCGGCCTGAATTGCCCATTTTCAATTGTAAACTGCACAGAGTTTCTCTGTGAATTGTTGTACTTTGTATTCTTCTGAAATGTCTTTTACTTATACACAGTTATAAAATGAGGTGGACAAACTGCTATGAAATGATAATCATGTTCTGTGTTGTGTACTGCAAGTTTAAAGGGCTAGAATACAGGTTGTCTCAGTATCACATCACTGGTACCACTACCGATGAAGGGAATGTAGGACTAAAAGTCCCCTTAACCCCTTACTATGGAAAAACACCAGTGAACATGTCACTAGCCCTTATATTGATAGTAGCACCATATAAGTGAATGGAGTGTTGGCGCTTCATTTATAGGATACACTGAGACAGACATTCTGTCAGCCATTCTCCTTTTGGTTTTCCAGATCTGTGTATACTGTTGTGTTACAGGAGCTTTCAAGGAAATTAATAACTGTGACTATCATGGGTATTTACTAATACCTACCATACCATATTCAGACAATTTGTTCGGTCAGACCTCCAAGAATGAATCAGTTTTCACAGTTGTTATCTTAATATCACTAGAATATCCTGAAATCCTACCAGGCAGAAGTACAGTGCTATATTGTATTACAATAATAAACTCTAGAGATCCCCACTTTCCCTGTGTGCTGATTTTACAGTATATTTTGTGAGACTGTTTCATACAGCTCTCTCCTGCCTCATGCTTGAAAAACTGGAAGGAGAAACCTACTAACCAAAAGCGGGAATCAGGAAAGGAACAGGAAGTTCCATCTGTTAGAAATACTCTAAGGTCAGATGGGGTAAAAGTCAGGGAGCCCTGGTACTGATACTCAAAACTGTCCCTGCCTTCTACGATTCCCTAAAAAACAGTTCCCAATAGTTCCCTATGCTAATTAAGGTAAATTATATGTAAATGAGAAGGTAAATCAATGAACTGAGTGAGCTCAAGGCTCAGGGAGACTTTATAGTTGGTTGATGAGAGGCAGGTGAATAAAACCAATTAAGGTTTTAAATTAGCCCATCAATGCCAACAGAAGACATTATAAATACACTGGGCCTTCTGTACACAGCACTCACAGATAATATAAAAGGAAATGTAAGTGATAGGGGGTATTGTACAGTAAATATCTTATCATTCTAACATTACATTGTTCTCACCTGCCTCTTATCTGTGATAAGTTTCTTCCTGTCTGGCCTTACAAGCTAGAGGCAGGGAAGCATCTCAGAAAATAGAAGGACACTTGCCTTCTGCTCTAAGTTAGCAGAGAACATCTAGGATGATAAACTTTATCTCCCCAATATAAATTATTTTCAATAATATAGAAATGTCTTTATTTGTCTAGGCGAGAAATAATAACTACATGATGAATATCAATAATAACTTAAATTGGTACAGAATTGAACCCATTGAAAAGCAAATCAAATGTTGTATTTTCTCTACACGATTGATCACTGTGTTAAGACAGAACAAATTAGCCAATTCCCAAAGGAAATACTGATCAAGTTCAATAATTATACTACCAGAGATTTATACAAAAAGGTAGGTATTTGACTTTAAAAGCTTTGTTTTCTACAAATGTTTAGGTGCATTTTGTACTCCAGTCCATATTTGGTAATGTCTCATAGTATGATACGGCCTTCAGTTGATGAACTTTGTATGTTCATATTGCATTTTTATGCCAATCAATGCACTCCTGCTGGATTCTAGAGATAAATTACTAGGCTTTGCTGTTAGTGGACCTTATCCAATATACTAAACTGCACCACATTGTATCAGTCAACACCTAATGGATAAGGCAGAATAACAGCAGCTATGTGGCAGATTTATTAGAAAAACATATCAAGGGATTCATCACCAAATCTATGAGTTCTCATACTGCAACAAAAGTCCACTAAAGTGAATGGGAGCGAGCTTAAACATCAAACCTGCGGATGGGCAGTTTTTGTATAAAACATTGATTTGATAGATGTCAAAGGTCACAAAACAAGTTCATGGTGTATTAGTCTAGGACTTCACTTTGAGAGTGTAAAAGTTAAAAAGCATGTAAAAATGATGTTGACGGCACCACAAGGGTCTGTATTGATCCCTGTTCTCTTAAATCTCTTTCTAGATGGTATAAAGAGTAAAGTGCCTACCTTTTCTGGGGATGCAAAACTTTCTTTAAAAATATTTAATGAGTTACAGAAAGAATTAGCCGACAGCATGAGCAAGAACATGGCAGAACCTCAGTGTTGGTAGGTAGAGTAATGCACTGCAATACATCATATGTGGGGTGAAAGTAGAACAGTACATGAGTAAAAACGACTACTGATTATGTTCAACTACGGATTATAGTAAGCTAATACAGTATTTTATGTCAGGCCATAGCTGCAATATATGTTAGGGTGTATAAAAAAATGAAAACTTCCAGTTTAAGTTGTAAAATTAACTCCCTATAAATCTCTTGAAGGCTACACCAAGAATATACACATTTTTTTATATTAGTTATATCTAGTTACATACTGTATTAGGCTACTGCTCTCAATTTTAAAATCTCCTAATACTTTGGAGCTCTGACTTTCAAGTCTACAGTATTGGCAATAGGGTATTCACTACACTGTAATCCGCAGAGAAACAATATTTTAGCGTACAGATACAGTTATATGTTTTCTCTAATAGGGCCATCAGATTACAGGATTTTAAACAGCCACAGTACACAAAAAAATTGGTGACTTTTATTGTTTTTTTACATTTAAAGATACAAATTGAGTACATGCCCATACATTCTATGCTCAGGTAACATACCTGACTTTGCATCTTCTTCTTGGTTACCACCTCTTGTTCCCTGTGTTACTTGTTCAATGATCTGCTTGAGATGGTGTTTGAAGACAGCAGTGGAAAGTTCCTCACAGTCACTCCCCAATGCACTGGCCGCCTTGGTTGCCCACTCAAAACGCATGAACTGCTTCCTGCCAACTGAAAGATAAGGTCTTGTTCATGATTCTTATCATAAGACATTTTAGAAATATTATTTTAAATTATGAAACATGTTCAAAATCTGAGTATTTTAGAAGGGAATATATTGTTCTGAAAATAATCCATGTAGTGATAAAAGTAGATTGTACTTGTTTGTTTGCAATGAAAAATAAAATTCCATCAATGTTCTTATTACAGTCATTTATTACATAAATCACTTGTATTTGTTAATATTCTTTTCTGATCTGAAAATTAAAGAATGTAAAGAGGATTTCTTATAACCAGTTTGGGACTGACCTATTAAAAATATCTAAAAGACAGAAAGACAGGCATGTGTTCAGTCTATGAAAACTGACTAGTGTGCTGGTCCTAAGGACTGAGCACAGTTAACTAGACGGGAGAGATATCTCACCATACAAGAACTCTTGTCCGCTGTCTGTGCTTTCTCCCTGGGATCCAACTAGCACATGGGTCCAATTCCAAAGACCAAACATGTTCATGTCCAGAAAGCCTTAAACTGCACCAAATTTATCAAAGTGTCTGATGCTGAATAATAAATCTGTCTTTGAAGGAACCTGCCACGACATTTGCACAAATACAACCAGTGACAGGTTCCTATAGAGCTTTAACAACTTACTGATACCCTTTTTTTAGCTAAAAATTGCTTCACTTACATCCACATAAATCACCATTTATCTTATATTACCTGGCATCAGAGGGGGCATGTCCTCCTCAGCCGGCGCCTCCCATCTAATCCTCCACATGCTTTATGCCACCTTACAGGTCACAGTTCATGTCATGTGACCAGAGTGACTTCTTCTAAGGTCCTTTTGCTTCTTAATAATAGCAAACTGTACACCATGTGTTTTGATTTTGGTTAGGGGACATAAACCAATATACTTAGGGATTTCTACTCCCGTTTTTTTTTTATCAAACTGTACACCATGCATGTATCTGACCACATGAAGTCACAGCAGACTGCTGTGATTTCATGTAATCACATACATGGTGTACAGTTTTCTATTATTAGAAGGCTAATAGACCTGGGATGATGTCACTGGTCACATGTCATGAATGTAACACAAGGCATTGTGTAAAAAATACACAATATTTTCCATCTGTACATAGAGCTTTGTATGTCTGAAGTTGAATATTAGCACACGGTCCCTAAATACAAGGAGGCACAGCGGGATTTGAAGAAACACAGAGCTGTCAGTCAGAATAATGGGGCATGGATCACTGGTATCTCTGACTCTTCTCCTTTCTCAGGCTGTCAGAGATGAGTAAGAAAAGTTAATTTTCATATAAGAAAAATGGCTGTAATTAAGGTACAGCGTCCCACTGGTGGCAGATTTTGGTGTTATGGGGAGGCCTTTTAACCCTTTATCAGCAGGCATTGTTAGTCAGGGGTGCATCATTTGGTGACAGGTCCTCTATAGTTAAAATTCTGTCAAGTGTAACTTTGCACCTATTATTAGTCAAGGCAAAAATCTTTACACATAATCATAATTTTGCCATACATCCCCTTTAATTAGGCCATATGTAAACCCTATGATAAATGTGTTTAAAAAAAGTAGGCAAATCTTCCCCTTCATGTATCACGGTAAGATTGCCTTTGCTAAAGCTTTGTCTCTGTCCTTGGTGCTGAAATGCTTAGTTTCAAGCTGTTTCAAAGTAAACTTTTTCAGTATATTTCACATCATTATTGCACAGCACTGCTATGCTGCCCTCCCATTGGAAACTATCTAGGTTGTACTGTTCTTAGTGAGACTGAGACCTCCTTGGGGGGGGACATGAATCCATGCTAATGACAGTCTGTATTGGACTCTGTGGCAGTAATATGTGTCACATTCACACTCATTAATTAACAGTCCTGGGAAACCACAAGCCCACCACAAACACTTCACATGTTCACCCCAATTGGTACAAAAGGGAAGTAATTAAGAGAAATAGCAGTGTGATTTGAGAATACGATACTAAACTACCAGTCCATTACTGTGAATGGAAGACAATTTAGGGGAGAGGTTAATGAGCAAATGATTAATTCCCTGAAGGGAATGATACAGTGTCAGTGTTGCGCTCAAATTTAATAAAAACATGAGAAAAAAAGGAAAGAACCTCACAGTTCTCTGAACACATTACCATATGCACAGCAGATAAGAGAACTTGAAAACCAACCACGGTAGATCCATTGCATAAGACATAGAGGAAAACAAGATATTGATATACAGATATGAGGAAACTTTATTGTACTTTATGTTTTCCTTATTATCCAATTAAATACTTTTAAATTAAAAATCAGAAATATAAATTTATTGGAAAATATGCAATTACTCAAATGAGAGACATAGCACCTTATAAAGGGTCCAGTAGAGGAGGTAATCTACAAATATTAGGTTGCTCACCACTCCTCTTGTTTGGACATGTCCAGTATTGATGTCACCCATTGTTGGTGACTTGCATCCTGGCAATGGTTTTATTTGTACATTGTGATATTGTATTGAAGTGGATCAACCTTAAACCAAAGCTGAGCTAAGTTGAGGAGTGAAACATCAATAATTCTTCTGAATGTAGAGTTGTGCGGTTCAAAAATACTCCTGACTAAGACAATGGGTGTCATTACAATGGGAATAGAGATAGCAGTTGGGCCCAGGTCAATGTCCCAACCACAAAATAAGGCACCAGTATTATAAAAAGTGATTTTTCTTTGGGAACAACGTGGATTCCTTATAACGTATTTGCTGACAGCCTCTAGTAATTGATATATACAGAAATTAGCAATATTAGATGTACCAGGGGTGGGATCCAACTGGTTTGCCCCAGCTCAAGCGAGTCAGTTGTTAAAACCATGACAGGCTTGTCAAGCTGGACGAAGCAGGTCAGCAAACCAGCTCCTACTGGGGATGAGCACTGGGGCTACTGGGGGCAAGAACTAGGGCTACTGGGGGCAAGCACTAGGGCTACTTGGGGCAAGCACTGTGACTACTGACTACTAGGGACAGGCACTGAGACTATTGGAAACTGTGACTACTGGTTATAGGGCACAGACACCGTGACTATTGGCTATAATGACTGCAGACTACTCAGTTTATTGGAGAAAGACATTGGGTCAAATGGCTGCTGGGGACTGGTAATGTGAATACTGGCTTCTGTGGATGGCTATGACTATTGGCTAACATGTGAGGGTAATGTAACTTTTCGCTTATGTGTGGGGGCACTGTGACTACATTGTGGCTACGGTTGGTGGGCACTTTGGCTATATTGTGGGGGCACATTACTATTTTGGTGACTGTGAGGGAACTATAATGTAACCACATTGGCCACTTGTGGTGGCACTCTTACTATATTGGCTACTGTGTGGGGGCACTGTTATGATTTTGGCAACTGTATAGGGCCTAGGTGATACTTTATTAGTTACTGTGGGGACATAATAGTGATCTCTAGAAGAACAACAGAACCATATTGAGTTTTGATAAGTAGGTGGCGGAGATGATGATAGAGTAAGGAACTTAAAATATTTGTGTTGCTAAATCTGCAGAAATGAGTTGTGGCTAAAATAGGCATTACACATACTGTAAGCTCTCAATTCTCCACTCAATGCTCAATATATTTTACACTGAGTTTGGTTCTATTTTTAGGTACTAAGCTGGGTTCCGGTAATATTTTAAATGTGCTGAACTGGACTCAGGTGCTGTATTTATTTACTGATATTGGGTCTGGTGTTGTAAAAATGTACAAACTTGGTTTTAGTGCTGTATTTACAGTAATTATTGGGTTTTTTTGATTAAGGGGTTGCATTTATGGTATGGTATGTATTTAACATGGTTCTTGTGTTGTATTTGCTCTCGTGAAATTTGATTTAAACAGTGTATTAATATTGGGTGTATTTTAAATATTGGAATTGTTGATTAGAGTAGGTAGCATTTTTCTTATGCCGCTCAATGAGACAGAGACCTTGTGGTTAAAAGTTATACATATATATATATATATATATATATATATATATATATATATATGTTACATGTATGAGACTTGCACACATTTGTAAATGCGTTCTGCTGTCATTCTACATCAATTCTACATCAATGCAGGTGTACAAGCTGTTAGTATCACACATTGCTCAGTGATACTAATGGCTCGTGCAACTGTGTGTCCCTCACAAGACCATAGACAGATTCCTATCCGCCGGATATATACAGTGAAGTTTTCAATAGATGGACAGCAAGCAGAGATCTAGAAAACCGTGAGGAATTGATATTGGTATATTGGAAAATTGTATAAATTTTCCTTACATAAACCCTATCAAATATCAAAAATCTTGTAGGTCATGCTTGATGTCAAGGGAGCTGCATTTCAAGGTAGCTAAAAAATGCATGGTTTTCCTTATCCCATCCTGGAAAACTTTACGTATTTTCTCAGAATCCCGCTAGTGGAGCATCTATAGCTAGAAGACTCCACACGTCTACACCGTGGCCTTAATTGGCAGTCTCTGTAAGAAGAAATCTTACTTCCTAACCTTAAGACTTCTTAAAAAGGACCTGTCACCCATAAAAAAGCACTAGGAGCTGGTTACTAAAGTAAGCAGCTCCTAGCGCTTTCCCACTTGCTGCAGCATTACGGGGAAAAACCGCTATACAGGGGGGGGACACTGGCGTTAAAGTAAATAGGAAACGCCCAGGACCCGTTTTCCCCAAAAGGGTGTCGCGGCATATTCATGAGGGGGGCGGCAAAACAGAGTGGGTTTACGTTGCCAATGAAGAGCTCCCATTGATTACGCGGTACCCCACACAATTGTACTTCACAGCAGTGTTCGCTAAGAAAGCGTTATCGGGATCGAGGTTTCGCGATAAAAGCTACCACAGTCTTTAAACAATCCGCCTGCAACTGAAGTTTAGCGCTTACTTTCCCGTAATGTAGCCATCCTGGTGGCTTTTTAATATGGGTGACAGGGTTCTGCCTTTTTTAGCAGTTCAGGTTTCACACAGGCTACAATACCAAACCTGGGATCTCAAGGGTTAAAAGGTAACTAAAAGTTCAAATTAGAGATTAACACATTTCATTGAAAAAAAAAAGTAGGAATTGGTTTTTATAATGACTTGTTTTTGTGTCTTTCATTCACTGAAAGAATTTTGAAATGGAAATATGTTACTCTGTTGAGTGTTAATGGAGCTGGGCAGGGGGAATATGATTGAGGAAAGAAATCTTCTAACCATTTCTTTTGTCTGCTCGATGCTTGAAAGAACTGTGAGAAGCCCTGCAATATTAAGAAGGCAGAGGAGAATCAATGGAAGATAAATTTATAAGGTCCACTGACTCATATAGGTACAGGAAAAATGTCCTGTTTTTAATTTGCTTACTCTTACATGTACTTTAACTAGTTGTTTTTAAAATGATGACTTTAATGAAAGGACGGATTTGTAGGGGAAATTTATATATCAGGTCACCTTCATTTATGGGAAAGTGTTAGGATAGAGAACGTTCTTTGCTCCCAGAGGATTTTCTCTTGTATGAGGAATTCACTCATTAGTCTTGCCTTTCGCTTTTCTCTCTAGATGACATGATAGTAAAAACAAGCAAAGAACAAATAAAACATTGTTATTGCCTTGCACAGAAAATCCACTGCTAACATTTTCTTTTTTTACTTTGGAGCTTTAGGGTGACATTTCTAATGTACACGGTATTGGATATGTCTAAGATAAGCTCCCAAGCTATGGTTAATAATAATACCCGCTATCAGTAGATGTAGAGCAGCCCTTTGTCATCTTTAACACTTACAGACGCAATGGTCAACAGTTAAGAACGTAGGATTTATAGTGACTGAGCGTTTGGATTGTATATTTTCCTTATACAATGCAGAATACGGTCCCTTCTCAATAATGCATAATCTTAAAATTCAATTTTTTAAATGGCTCCCCAGGAGAAAGAGCTACTTTTAGCAAATCTCCAAACTATACAGATGGCAGATCATAACATTATGTAACTATAATAGTTACCATATTAATAGATGCTATAAAGTTGATGATTTCTGTTTGAAACGTATTTGTGCAGTGTACAGTGCCACCCCCCAGCACATTGCTTGATAACCTTAAAATGCCTAATGTAAGTGATCAAAAGGATTATATCCTGTAAGACCTGTGTTTTAATTATAACTGGGTCAGGACCGGGAAAATAATGTGTATCCAGAACCAGAAACGATCTTTCCATTTTTTTTTTGCACATGTTTTCTTTTAAAGGCTGTAACATTTCTTTAATTTTATTTATTTGTGCTAGTAATTAGATGTTTGAGGATTCTGATTTTATTTTATTTTTTTGGCCAGAATTTTTACTTTTTAAAAAAGGACCATTTGATTAATAAATGTTGGAAAAATTCACAAAAAAAAGTAATGAAAAAAGAAATAATAAAAAAGAAAGCACAGATCATAGAATCCAATCTTTTTTTATCATTCCCTTTTTCCAAACCTCTGGGTTTTTAGTTTGGATTTATCAAATAACCTAAAGCGCATTACCAACAATACAAAAAGTCACACATGAGATATTGTTCATTCAATATTGTGTAGAAGGAATACGTGGGAAAAAACATGATTGCAAATGGAAAACAATGGGGCCAGCCAACCTCATTCTTTTTCCAGGTTTACTCTAAATTCATGCCAGGGGGCGTGGAGTGAGCCCATGATGGGGCAAGTTTTGGGCCGCCCTGGAGAAGGGCCTTTAGTGTAAAGCTGTTGCTTGAATATTTACAAAAGGCTAAACCATTCAACAGCACTTGGATTAAAGCCCCCCACTTTAAAAAGTGGCATTGTTTTCCTGTTTTTCCAGTTTGGAAAAAAACTTACCCACACTTTTCTTACAATACTCACGCGCCACTTTAATTAGGTACACCATGCTGAGTAATAGGTTGACCCCCCTTTTTGCCTTCAGGAACTGCCTGTCCCAATTGTCGTTCAATGGGCTAGATTCAACAAGGTGCGAAAGCAATTCCTCAGAGATTTTGGTTGGTCATATAGTGGGAACATGATGGCAATCCACACAACCAGTTTGCCGCAGATTTGTCGGCCTTGCACATATAAATTGATGGCCAAATCTCCCGCCCGTCCACCACAATTCCCAAAAAGGATGCTCTATGGGATTTGGGATCTGGTGACTGTGAGGCATTTTGAGTACGTTGAAACTCATTGCATTGTTCAAGGAAACCCAGTCTGAGGAGAGTTGCCAGTATTGACCTATTGCATGTGGCGGCTTTAATTCCCTGGCTGAAAAGTAGCCATCAGATGTTGGGTACATTTGGGTTCCATTAAAAGGGATGGAAAATGGTCAGCAACAAATTGACTCAGGTAGGGCTGTGGCGTTGCAAAAAACGTGCTCAATGATTCACCCAAAGGGGCCCAAAAGAGTGCCAAGTGCCAAGAAAAATTTTCCCCACACGTTACACCACTCGGGAACGCAACAAGACCAGACACAGAGACAGGAGAGATATGTAGAAACGGAAAGGCGGGGAAGGCACCTTTGGCCACCCATCAAAACCCCCACCTGACCTTTAAGCGTGTCATGTCTGTTTGACGCCAAAATTCTTCTGACCCTACCATATCTGATGTTGCAGCAGAAAATCGAGGGGGACTACAATCCCAGGCAACGTTTTCCAATTCTCTCTACGTGTCCAATTTCGATGATCTTGTGGCAAACTTGTAGCCTCAGTTTTCTGTTTCTTAGCCTTAACGGAGTGGGCACCCGGTTGTGGTCTTTGCTGCTGTAGCCAATGCCTTGTCCTCAAAGTTTCGGCTTTACTGTGGCATTTCAGAGATCTATTCTTCTGCCTATCTTGGTTGTAACGGGTGGGTTGATTTGGTCCACTGTTGCCTTTTTATCAGCTCTCGAAACCATTCTTCCTCCCATTCTCCTCTGATCTCTCTGGCCATCAACAAGGGCACTTTCTTCCACAGAACTGCGCCGACTCACATGGATTATTGTTTCGTTTTAGGACCATGTTCTGTAGAACCCTAGAAGAGATGGGTGTGGCGTTTGAAAATAAAAATCCCAGTAGATCTCAAGTTTCTGAAATTACTCCAGACCCCAGGGGTCCCGGTTCTGGTCACAAACAACCCATGGCCACGTTTTCAAAAGGGCCCAACTCAAATCCACTTTTTCTTCCCATACGTTGATATGCTCGGTTTTGAACTGGCAGGAGATTGTCTTTTTGACCAGTGCTACATGCCGAAATCCACTGAGTTGCCGCATGTGGGCTGATTAGGAATAAGTTTGGTATAACGAGCAGTGGAAACAGGTGTACCCATAAAAGTGGGCACTTGAGCGGTGAGTGTTTAGTTGTGCGCCCCCAAAATCATTTAACTTTCGCCAATAACCATTTCTCGTCATTTTGAAGAAACAGTTTTTCGACATCTGTCATTTCTCCTGCCACCTTAAATGTATTGTTGAAAGTGAAGAAGGCTTCAAAATCCTCCTTGTTGTGCAATTTTGTCAAGACATTTCCTCTATGTTAGTCCAACGTGGTTTTTTAGGGGACTATGGGACCAGAGCTATCAATGTTGAACATTCTACAATACTTCATTGGGGAAAAAGGGAACAATGAACATGATTTCCTTTAATGTGGGATGTCATGTAGAAACGGGTTGATCCTAAATCAGTTCTAAGTCTTCTACTATCATATATTTATTAATACATTTATCATCTATGACTTCAAAATATAATTCTACTGTTAAAAAAAACTGCAAGACGTTTCATTCAACCGAATGTGGCTTTATTTGATTTTCCATGACCCCAATTATTTACTGACGGTCCCTCTTCTTTAAAAAACAGGGATTTGTCAAAAGCCAACTCACAGATGCAGACGCTATAACAGGCTGGATTCAACAACAAAAGAGATATGTGTAACTTACAACATATATATTTTGTATAAAATGGGGATGTGTGCTTGTAAACCAAATCTTGTAATTCTGATATTTTTAAGAAGAGCTAAAAGGGCTTTTAATGTGGATGTACTTGACAGCAGACTGTACAATTGTATGTCTTTCCAAAAAACAGCCAGGGACAGATGTTTATTGAATGTTATTGATGTCCTCCAGTATTTATTTAAAACTCCTTTTTGCTTAATAAAAATAGTGCTGTTGATTTAGTATAGAGAAAATCCTGTGTTTGATAATCATTTTTATACAAATATGACTATCTATTCAGTGTTTACTAAAAGTATTATTTTCCTTTGCAAACAACACCCTTACCATCTACCAACAAACGGTTATAGATTGTTTGATTTTCAGAGTCCACCCTCTAAAAACACTTTGGGTTTTATCGTTCTAGGTCCCCAGTTAATGAGGCTTTTGTAAACATGGTTTTCTGTTTCTAGTACTTCCATTTTGGGAGCCATGACTACCTGACACTCGTGTTTAGCCCACCGTTTTTTCTCCCCCCTTTGCCCGCGGCGCGCAGGAAAAACCGCGAGAAAAGAGAGATGAGAGGAGGAGAGGAGAGAGAGAGAGCGGTAGGCAGAGAGGAGGGCGGGGAGAGGGAGGGGGAGAGGAGAGAAGGAGAGGAGAGGGTGAGCGCGAGAGAGAGGGGAGGCAGTCCAGAGAGAGGAGAGGAGAGCTGAGAGAGAGAGAGGAGGAGGGAGAGAGCTAGAGAGAGGAGGCGGGAGGAGCGAGGAGAGAGAGGGAGCGAGAGGAGATGCGGGAGGAGAATAGAGAGAGGAGGATCGATATTATTATTTTATTATTATTTATTTATTATTTATTTTAGATTATACTGTATATGTATAGATATATATATATATTAAAAAATACTATATTGTCTCTATTCTACAGATCACTACGATTACGGTGATGCCTCATTTATATAGTTTTTCATTTATTTTTAAAATTTTACTGGAAAAAAACTAATATAGAGGAAATCTCATGTGTTTTTGCACAAACGTAACTTTAATATTTTTTGGTTGACAGTGTACGACCCCCAAAACATACAAAAAGAAAGGAAACCAAAATTGACAATTTTCTTTTCACCCATACATTCAAGAGTTAATAAAATCTCATCAATAAGCTAATGACCCACTAAAATGAAATATTTATAAAGTGAATCTTATATCGCAAAAAATAAGCCCTTATATGTCCAAATTGCCAAAAAAAATAAAGATTGTATAGCCAATAAAAAGTGACAATGCATAATCTGCTCTGAATGGCGCAGCTTCCCTTCAATGCCCTGGCATGTGCCCAAACAGCAGATTACCACCACATATGGGGTATTGTTATACACGGGAGAGATTGGGTATCAAATCTTGTGGAGCGTTTTGGTATTTTATCATTGAAATTTTTGTACATTTTTTGAAAAACACATTCATTTAGCCAAAAAAAAGTTTACTTTCAAAATAGTATCCGATTTTGTTTTAACCCCTGTAAAACAATTAAAGGGTTAACAAACTTCATAAAAGTTGTTTTATGTATGTTGAGGGGTGTAGTTTCTATAATGGGGTAGTTTATGGGGTTTTACTTTTATTTAGGCCTCTCAAAGTGACTTGAAACCTGAGCAGGCCCCTCAATAGCAGAATTTTGCTTTTTTTATTAAAATGTGAAAAATCTCACCTAACGTTCAAAGCCCCATAACATCTTACAAAAATGAAAGTATACATAAAAAAACCATGTCCACATAAAGTAGACATTTGGTGAATATTAAGTTTTTTTGCTGTTATAACAATATGTGGAAAAAGTTCAAAATTCCAGAATTTTTCAAAATTTTCACCAAATATCTGATTTTCTCATAAATAAATGCAAAACATACCACCAAAATTTTCAACGAACATGAAGTACAATGTGTCATGATAAAACACTTTTAAAATCACTTGGATATGTTAAAGCGTTTCAAAGTTATAACCATTTATACTGACACAGGGCAGATTTGAAAAAATGGGCCATGTCAGAAAGGTGAAAAGTGGCTTCGGCGTTAAGGGGTTAATATATATTTTTGTTTGTGGTGTAGTATATTACTGTATGATTATTTCTTACTATGATGCAGAGATCCAATGCTCTGTGCTGTCAACTATACTTCTCCCGTGCCTTGCTTTGCCCTAGATCTCTTTACAAGCAGAAACACTGATAATGTATCAAGATTGGCTGGGTTTGTGCAGGTCCTGATTGGCTGAGGTTTGTGACCTTAGTGCTTTGAGCTCACTGCCCCTTTGCTGATGTCACAACCAGAAAGTCCCGCCCAATTAAGTATGATATACCTTATATACTCGAGTATAAGCCTAGTTTTTCAGCACCAAAAATGTCCTGAAAAACCCAAACTCGGCTTATACTCGAGTCAAAAAAATAAATATATCTAAACTCATCTTTCCGGCGACCTCTGTATATCTTCTGTGCGATCTGTCCGGCAGCGGTGGCAGGCTATATGCACTGGGGCAGGGGTTGGCAGGCCATATGCACTGGGGCAGGGGCTGGCAGGCTATATGCACTGGGGCAGGGGCTGGCTGGCTATATACTTGGGGGGCTGTGACCAATGCATTTCCCACCCTCGGCTTATACTCAAGTCAATAGGTTTTCCCAGTATTTTGTGGTAAAATTAGAGGCCTCGGCTTATACTCGGGTCGGCTTATACTCGAGTATATACGGTAGGTATTTTTGGAATTGTTGTCAAAGGCTCTCTGCAGCTGTGCTAAAACTATTTTACAGTTACTCTTTCAGGTTCTCTAAATAAACTGGGTGTGATGTATTTATCTAATTGTTCTTTGTCCTAAACACTTAGAGAACACACCAGATTTTCTAAAATTATGATCTTATTACCCGTGGAGGTTTCTGCCAGAAGATTACTGACTGAATATATAGCAAGTTTATGAGCGCTGATTAAAGGACCTTTTACATTATATGATGTAAACTGTATGGGGGCCAATAATTATTGATTATTATTGTTAAATTCACTGTTACGTAAAGAGATGTGCTGCCAATGCCAACTAGAATGATTTTTGATGCTGTATTTAACAAACAAGCTTTGTGACTAATGGTTTTCATTAGTGACTAAACGGTTATGTCGTGTCCATGTCCAAACAAAAAAAGTCAAAATTAAATAGACCAGTTAAATATTTGATACTTAGGAAACTAGTTTGAGAAATGCTTTGCTAGAAAGTATTTTACCTTGGAGTGTTTAGGTATAATTGAAAAGTTAGCAAATTTCAAGAACTTTGCTTTACACTGCAAAAGCGAGGTCATAAAGCTAACTGTTCAAAGTTATGGATTAGAAGCGGAAAGCATGATCAATTACAGATGTCAAAAGTAGAGAGAAAACATTTTTCGCACTATGGCCATTGTTTATAATAGATTATACTAATAGGCACATATATCAGATTGAGTTCAGTATTGTCAGAAGAGGCACTTTTAAATAAAAATATTTTCAAATTTTCCTAAAGCATCTAGAAATACATTCATTGTACATAAAGATGGTTCAATTGTTTTCAGATGCATACTCTCTTTTCCATGCATGTGTACATGTCCTTTTTCTCCATTGGGTGTTATGTGACCCTTTCAACCCACTGCACTTGCTATACTTGCCCCCAAACTGGTACTTGATACTTAGGGAGCAAGCTAATAGTTGCTGCAGTACAATCCAAATCTCTTGTGTTTCCAATAGATAGATGTTATATATAGAGATGAGCGAACACTAAAATGCTCGGGTACTCGTTATTCGAGACGAACTTTTCCCGATGCTCGAGTGCTCGTCTCGAATAACGAACCCCATTGAAGTCAATGGGAGACTCGAGCATTTTTCAAGGGGACCAAGGCTCTGCACAGGGAAGCTTGGCCAAACACCTGTGAACCTCAGAAAAGGATGGAAACACCACGGAAATGGACAGGAAACAGCAGGGGCAGCATGCATGGATGCCTCTGAGGCTGATTAATCGCACCATTATGCCAAAATTATGGGCAACAGAATGGCCATGACAGAGTGGACCGAATGAAGCTAGATAGCATCTAAAAACATGCAAATAATGACCCTGACACTATAGGGGACGGCTGCAGAGGCAAGCGGCAGCAGGCTAGAGAGTGTCATGGGACATACACCCTAAATGGGACTCAGGCTTATCAAACCAATGGGTGGCAGGAGAGGAACCAAAGGGGTGAGCAAGAAGCGCTCAAATAATATCGGTACATGATAAAGTTTGCCAGTATATTTGTGGATTGATTGTAGCAGGATCAGCTCGAGGCAGTAGGCGGGAGGTGGCGACAAAGTTACTGGAAGCCATGAAAACAACCCAAAATTGCCTGACACAGCTCGTTTGATAAGGGGACCATTATGGAGGCAGTGTGAACAGTAGTAGATTAAAGTGTGCTGCAGTTTAAAACTATGCTAGGTGGATCTTGGCATGGAGCTTGGCGCTCCGCTGCCAGGCGAGCTTTCGCCATCCAACCCCTGTATATAGGCTACTCCCAAAACAGCCACTTCTAAGAACCTTTTGTATAAGATCCAAGTGTAGTAGCGTTATTATAAGTTTAGGATTTTATGGCGGGTGAGGGGAATGTAAAACGATGCCGCAAGAAGCGCTTGAAATTAATATCCCTAAATGGTTAAAAAAGTTTGCAAGTATATTTTGTGGATTTACACAGCAGGGTGGCGAAAAGTAACAACTTTGATGTGGAATGCCTGTAATAGCTCTTGGGCGGTGTGCCTTTTATCGCCTAGCTCAGCGTTTCAGCACCGCCTGTGTCGCTTAGCGACGGCACTGCTGCTGTGCATAGAGCTACCGACTGATGGCGCCATGCCACGGATGGTAATCGGGCGGGGAGGAGGTGGAGAGGGGTGGGACGGAGGTATGTAGGCCCTTTGATGACCTTGGACCGAGGTTGTAGGCCCGCAACTTCATGCGTCGGAGAAGTATATGGACCAGCCCAGGGTCAGACTCGGTCCCAGCATGCACCAAAGTTAGTTAGTGTAGTAGCGTTCTTATAAGTTTGGGATATGGGGGGTGAGGGGAATGTAAACAGATTGCGCAAGAAGAGCGCATGACTGCGCATGGAGCTGGCGTTCGCTGCCAGGCGAGCTTTCGCCAACCAAGCCACCTGCTCTAGGGGCAATCCCCAAAAGCACTTCTAAGAAACCTTTGTATAAATCAAGTGTAGTATGCGTTCTTATAAGTTTAGATATACCGGGTGTGGGGGAATGAAACAGATGCGCACAGAAGCGCTGTTGAAATAATATCCCTAAATGGGTTAAAAGTTTGCCGGATATTTTGTGGATAACACAGCAGGGTGGCGACAAAGTTAACAACTTTGATGTGGATACCATGAAAAACCCCAAATTTCTGCCTGACACACCTCGTTTGATAAAGGGAAGATGTATGGGAGGCAGCTATATGGACGGACTTTTGGGAGGGTTAGGCATGGAGACCAAACGGGTTTGTGGAGGCTGTATGGAGACAATTTTTTAATTTGGATAGTGCTTGTATGTGGCAGTCCCAAACATTTTCAAACCAGAGGAGCAGTAGGTGGCCCTCCAGTAAAATGGGATAGATTGAGTGCCTGTTGTGGCAGTCCCAAAAAATGTTTCAAACCAGAGGAGCAGGGTAGGGGCCTCCAGTAAAATGGAATAGATTGAGTCCTGTATGTGGCAGTCCAAAAAAATTCTTCAAACCAGAGGAGCAGGTAGGTGGCCCTGCAGTAAAATGGGAATAGATAGTTGAGGCCTGTATGGGCAGTCCCAAAAAATTGTTCAACCAGAGGAGCAGGTAGGTGGCCCTGCAGTAAAAATGGAAATGATTGAGTGCCTGTATGTGGCACGTCCAAAAAGTTTCAAACCAGAGGAGCAGGTAGGTGGCCCTCAGTAAAATGGAAGATTGAGTGCCTGTATGTGGCAGTCCCAAAATGTTCAAACAGAGGGAGGTGGGGCCTGCAGTAAAAGGCAGATTGAGGCCTGTTATGGTGGCAGTCCCAAAAAGTTTCAAACCCGGAGCAGGTAGGTGGCCTCCAGTTTAAAATGGATAGATTAGTGCCCTGTATGTGGCAGTCCCCAAAAATTGTTCAACCAGAGGAGCAGGGTAGGTGGCCCTGCAGTAAAATGGAAAGATTGAGTGCTGTGTGGCCAGTCCCAAAAATGTTTCAAACCAGAGGAGCAGGTAGGTTGGGCCCTCCAGTTAAAAATGGAAATAGATTGGAGGCTGTATGTGGCAGTCCCAAAAAATTGTTCAAACCAGAGGAGCAGGTAGGGGGCCCTGCAGTTTAAAATGGAATAGATTGAGTGCCTGTATGTGGCCGTCCCAAAAAATGTTTCAACCCAGAGGAGAGGTAGGTTGCCGCCCTCCAAGTTAAAAATGGGATAGATTGAGTTGCCTGTATGTGCAGTCCCAAAAATGTTTCAAACCAGAGGAGCAGGGTAGGTGGCCCTCCATAAAATGGAAATAGATGAGTGCCTGTGATGTGGCAGTCCCAAAAATTCTTCAAACCAGAGGGAGCAGGGAGGTGGCCCTCAGTAAAATGGAATAGATTGAGTGCCTGTAGTGTGGGCAGTCCCAAAAAATTGTTCAAAACCAGAGGAGGCAGGTAGGTGGCCCTGCAGGTAAAATGAATAGAATTGAGTGCCTGTATGTGGCAGTCCCAAAAATTGTTCAAACCAGAGGAGCAGGTAGGTGGCCCTGCAGTAAAATGGAATAGATTGAGTGCCTGTATGTGGCAGTCCCAAAAAATGTTTCAAACCAGAGGAGCAGGTAGGTGGCCCTCCAGTAAAATGGAATAGATTTGAGTGCCTGTATGTGGCCGTCCAACAAAAATGTTCAAACCAGGGAGCAGGTAGGGTGGCCCTGCAGTAAAATGAATAGATTGAGGCCTGTATGTGGCGCAGTCCCAAAAATGTTTCAAACCAGAGGAGCAGTAGGTGGCCTCCAGTAAATGGATAGATTGATGCCTGTATGTGGGCAGTCCAAAAAATTTGTTCAAACCAGAGGAGCAGGAAGGTGGCCCTGCAGTAAAATGGAATAGATTGAGTGCCTGTATGTGGCAAGTCCCAAAATGTTTCAAACAGAGGAGCAGGTAGGTGCCCTCCGTAAAATGGAATAGATGAGTGCCTGTATGTGGCAGTTCCCAAAAATTGTTCAAAACCAGAGGAGCAGGTAGGTGGCCTGCAGTTAAAATGGAATAGATTGAGTGCCTTGTATGTGGCAGCCCAAAATGTTTCAAACCAGAGGAGCAGGTAGGTGGCCCTCCAGTAAAAAGGAAAGATTGAGTGGCCTGTAATGTGGCAGTCCCAAAAATTGTTTAAACCAGAGGAGCAGGTAGGTGCCCTGCAGTTAAAATGGAAGAGATTGAGTGCCTGTATGTGGCAGTTCCAAAAATGTTTCAAACCAGAGGAGCAGGTAGGTGGCCCTCCAGTTAAATGGAATAGATGAGTGCCTGTATGTGGCAGTCCCAAAAAAATTTTTTAAAAAGAGGGACCGGGTAGGTTGGCCCTCCAGAAACAAATGGAATAGATTGAGTGCCGTATGTGGCACTCACAAAAATTGTTTCAAACAGAGGACCGGGTAGGGGCCCTCCAGAAAAATTAAATGCATGAAGTGATTAGCAAGAGCCGGGCCCTGTCAAAAAATAGCCATTTTCCTCTGCTTTACTGTACAAAGAGGAGGAGAAGGAGGGGAAAATGAGGAGGGAGGAGGAGGAGTGGATCAATATTCAGGTTGAGCTTCCTTCACCCTGGTGGAGATTTGGAAATTCTGAGAAATCCAGCCTTTATTCACTTTAAATAAGGTCAGCCTGGCAGCGCTGTCAGTCGACAGGCGTGTACGCTTATCGGTGATGATGCCACCAGACTGACACCTTCGCGAAAACCCGCTCGACAAGACGCTAGGGCAGGGAGCAGAACCTCCAAGGCGTACACGCGCCAGTTCGTGCCACAATGTCCAGATTTTGAAACCCAGTAGTTGTAGGGAGCTGTGTGATCCATTTAGGACGATGGTATGGTCAGCTACGTACTCCTCACCATCTTTGTGAAAGATCAAGCTTACTCTGCCGAGACTGGGGACAGGTGACAGTTGTCTTGCTGGGGTGACATAAAGCTGGCAAAAGCTTGTAAAGCGTACCCTTGCCAGTGCTGGACAACTCCTGCTCGCCTACTCTCCTCGCATTGTCCCGCAGAACTACGCACTTGCCGCTAGCGCTGTCAGAGGGAAGGGAAATCTGTTTCAGCTTGTGCCACCAGGGCCATGCTGGTATTCATGCACTTCTCACACTCCTTTCCTCTCAGGGATGAGAGTGGGAGATTTTGCTTTACCGTGGGTCCAGGAGAGGTGAACACCCAGTAATCGGTTGCTGGAATAAATTTTTGAACGCGAGGGTCACGGGATAGGCAGCCTAGCATGAAATCTGCATATGCGCCAGAGACCAACGCGTAAGAATCACTCCCTCACTGGCATGATGTCCAGTCTCCTCTCCTCACAACCTCCAACTCCTCTTTTTGCCCATACACGCTGAACAGTGAAGGACTCAACAATGGTCCCTCTTGTGTCTCGCCCAACATTCTCTCCTCTTCCCTCATCCTCCTCCACCTCCACCTCTCCGATATGCGCTGAGAAAACGACCCTCAGGGTGCTTGTGGCTATTCAAACAAGGGAATATTCTTCCCCGTTCTCTGTGACGAGCGCAAAGGTCTTCCGACTTCATGTGACCAGAGAGTTTTTCAACAGGCCAGCAGCGGGATGGTGAGGCTGATGATGGCGGGCATCGCCACTGACCCATCTGTGTGACTACTCAAAGTTACTCAGGCACCTGACAGATATCAGACATCCACGTCAACTCTCATTGTAGACTTGAGGAAGTGACTGACCTGACTACCAGTTATGGTGGAAGTCTGTTGACATTGGCAGTCTACAATCGCTCTGCGCTGCTGGTAAAAACTTGGATAACACATGGTCAGTGTTGAATTCCACCTCGTGGGCAACGTCGCCACAACAGTCGGTGAGGGGGCAAGTGGAGGCGGCGCTTGCGCGCCCTGAGAGTGGCAGCATTGGGCTGACTCCTGAAATGCGCACAAGATTGGCGGCGCACCTCGTGAGCAAATCAGACAGATTGGGGTATGTCTTGAGGAAACGCTGCCACTATCAGATTTAACACATGGTCAGGCATGGGCACATGTGTCAGTCTGCCGAGTTGCAGAGCCGCCACCAGGATACGGCCGTTGTCACACACCAACCATTCCCGGCTTGAGGTTCAGCGGTGCCAGCCAACAGATCAGTCTGCGCGTGATGCCTGTAAGAGCTCTTGGGCGGTGTGCCTTTTGTCGCCTAGCTCAGCAGTTTGAGCACCGCCTGTGTCGTCTTCGCGACGGCACTGTTGCTGTGCCTAGAGTACCGACTGATGGCGCGTGCCCACGGATGGTAGTTTGAGGAGGGGAGGTGAGGGAGGGGTGGGAGGAGGAGGAGGCATAGTAGGCCTGAACACAATGGACCGAGGGTAGGCCCGCAATCCGCGGCGTCGGCCAGTATATGAGCAGCCACCAGGGTTCAGACTGGGTCCCAGCCTCCACCAAGTTAAACCCAAGTGCCGTCAGCGATATATAGTGGCCTGCCCGCAGCATCGTTCCACGTGTCCGTGGAGGTGGACCTGTCAGAAAACGGGTTGGTAGGGCAAGGATGATGTTTCTGACCACGTGCTGGTGCAGGGCTGGGACGGACATCGGGAAAGTAGTGGGCGGGCTGGGGACCCGAATACGAGGGGCGGCCGCCGCCATGAGGTTGCGAAAGGCTCGGTCTCTATAGCCTATAGGGCAGCATCTCCAGGCTAAAGCAATCTGGAGTATGGCCACATAAGGGCTTGGGGCGTGCGGGTGGGTTGCCACTATATTTGCGTTTCCGCTCCAGCGTCTGGGGTATGGAGAGCTGAACGCTGGTGGATGCTGTTGGAGGATCGTGGAGGCGGACGATGGGGTTTTTGTGCCAGGGTCCTGGGCAGGGGGCTCTGATAGCGCTGACACAGGGGAAGGAGCAAGTGGGTGCACGGCCGGAGGTGAACGGGCTTGTTTGCCACTGAGTGGGGTGCTTAGCATTCTATGCCTGCGGCATACTGTGTGTTATGTAGTAAGTAGTGGGTGGAACCCTGCTGAGCTGGTTGGCAAAAGTTGCACACCACAGTCCGTCGGTCATCCGGTGTTTCCTTAAAGAACCTCACACTTCTGAAGATCTAGCCCTCGCCGCAGAGCCCTCACCACGGGAGCTTCACTAGTTGACAGTGGCGCTGATGCACCAGCTCTGGCCTGCCTCTCGTCTGGCCCCACCACTGCCTCTTCCACCTGTTCAGGTCGAGGACTCTCCTCCGTCTGAAGCACTGTGTTCACCCGGCCTCTCAACCCAGCTTGGTCTGTCACCTCTCATCCATCCGATCCCTCAGTCTGCTCCCCCCTGACTTCCTGGCCTGACACAAACTTCCAACTGTCTGACACCGTGTCTCCTCATCGTTCGCGACACCTCTTACACACTTCCAATACGTCAAGAGGTCATCATTCACCCACAGGACTGTGACTGGTGGAAAACCTGGGCATCGGAAATTGCTCAGCAGCAACCGGAAAGTGGTTGTTGGACTGTGGGAAGGGTCCAGAAAACAGTTCTCAGAGTAGCCGGTTCAAATGCCAAATTTTCCTGGGAGGGGGCAGACTGGGGGGGAGGAGGCTGAGGTGCAGGAGTGGAGGAGTGGGGATTCGGTGACATGGGGTGGACTGCGTGGAAGACTGACTGGTGGTGGACAAATTGCTCGGAAGCATGTGTCAGAACCACGACTCACCTGGTCGCACTGTTCTGGCTCAACAGTGCTCTACACGAGTCCCAGTAACTTCAGACATGAACCTAGGGGTGTAGCTCTGCGGCGTTCCCCTGCTCCCTCATCAGCAGGTGGGTGTCTCACCCCGCCCAGGACCACGAGCCTCTGCCCCTGCGAGTAGTTTGGGGACGCCCACGTCCCCGCCCTCGTCACTACCCCTAGCCCTCGGGTTAACATTTTTAAATGAGAGTATAACTTTTTTTTTTTTTTTACGTCTTTTTTTTTTTTTTTTGTGTTTTTTGTGTTTTTTTTTTTTTTGTGTGTTTTTGTTTTTTTTTTGAGTTTTTAAACCAAACAATCCTATCCTATTGCTATGGCTATTTCTAGCCAAGATCAAAGAAGCACACTACTATGGCAGTGAGGATGACACTGAGTTAGTGCCTAATAGAACATCCAACCCCTACTGATTTGCCACTTCGGCCTTTGCTATGAATGTGGCCCACTAAGCGCAGAACACAGCGGTCGCAGTCTCACACAAAATTGCTCAGAAATTGGCAAGTACAGCACTGCAGAAACTACAGCCCAGCAGATCAACCCGAATCAAATATATAGAAACGCTACTGTAGGCTTCAAGAAGTGTTGTATTCTCCTGATGCATTTTTTAGCCAAGTATCCAAAGGAAGCACATACTATGCCAGATGAGATGACACACTGAGTATTGGCCTAATAGAAATCCAACCCCTACTGAATTTTGCCACTTCGCGGTATCCTTTGCTATGGATATGTGCGCCACTAAGCGCAGAACACAGCGGTCGCAAGTCTCACTACAAATTGCTCAGAATTGGCAAGTACAGCACCGCAGAAAACTACAGCCACCAGCAGATCAACCAAGAAATCAAATTATAGAAAGCTACTGTAGGCTCAAGAAAGTCTGTTTGTATTCTCCTATGGCTATTTTATAGCCAAGTATCAAAGGAAGCACACTACTATGCCAGATGAGATGACACTGAGTTATTGGCCCAATAGAAACCAACCCCTACTGAAATTTGCCACTCGGCCTTGCTATGGATATGTTGCGCCACTAAGCAGCAGAACACAGCGGTCGTCAAGTCCACTCAAATGCTCAGAAATTGGCAGTACATGCACGACAGAAACTACAGCCCCAGCGATCAACCAGAAATCAAAATATATAGAACGCTACTGTGGCTTCAAGAAGCTGTTGTATTTCTCCTATGGCTATTTTCTAGCCAAGTATCAAGGAAGCACAATACTATGCAGATGAGTGACACTGAGTTATTGCCTATATAGAAATCCAACCCCTACGGAATTTTGCCACTTCGCCTTTGCTATGGTATGTGCGCCACTACAGCGCAGAACACAGCGGTCGCCGTCTCACTAAAATTGCTCAGAATTGGCAAGTACATGCACTGCAGACAGAACTAGAGCCACCAGCCGATCAACCAGAAAATCAAATATATAGAACGCTATGTAGGCTTCAAGAAAGCTGTTTGTATTCTCCTATGGCTATTTTCTAGCCAAGTATAAAAGGAAAACACACACTATGCCAGATGAGATGACACTGAGTATTGCCTAATAGAAATCAACCCCTACTGAATTTTGCCACTTCGGCTTTGCTATGGATATGTGCGCCACTAAGCGGCAGAACACAGCGGTCGCAAAGTCTCACTACAAATTGCTTAATAATTGGCAAGTACATGCACTGCAGAAAACACAGCCACCAGCAGATATCAAACCAAAATCAAATATAGACGCTAAGTAGGCTTTCAAGAAGCTGTTTGTATTCTCTATGGCTATTTTCTAGCCAAGTATCAAAGGAAGCACACTACTATGCCAAAGATGAGATGACACTGAGTTATTGCCTAATAGAAATCCACACCTACTGAATTTTGCCACTTCGGCCTTTGCTTAGGGATAGTGCGCACTAAGCGCAGAACACAGCGGTGGCGCAAGTCTACTACAAATTGCTCAGAATTGGCAAGTACATGCACTGCAGAAAACTACAGCCACCGCAGATCAACCAGAAATCAATATATAGAACGTACTGTAGGCTTCAGAAGCTGTTTGTATTCTCATGGACTTTTTCTAGCCAAGTATCAAAGGAAGCACACTACTATGCCAGATAGATGACACTGAGTTATTGCCTAATAGAAATCCAACCCCTACTGAATTTTGGCCACTTCGGCCTTGCTATGGATATGTGCGCCACCAAGCGCAGAACAAGCGGTCGCAAAGTCTCACTACAAATTGCTCAGAATTGGAAGTACATGCAACTGCGAAGAAACTACAGCCACCAGCAGATCAACCAGAAATCCAATATAGAACGCTACTGTAGGCTTCAAGAAGCGTTTGATTTCCTATGGCTATTTTCTAGCCAAAGTATCAAGGAAGCACACTACTATGCCAGATGAGATGACACTGAGTTATTGCCTAATAGAAATCCAACCCCCTACTGAATTTGCCACTTCGGCCTTTGCTATGGATATGTGCGCACTAAGCGCAGAACACAGGGTCGCAAGTCTCACTACAAAATTGCTCAGAATTGGCAAGACATGCACTGCAGAAACATACCCACAGCAGATCAACCAGAAATCCAATATATAGAACGCTACTGTAGGCTTCAAGAAGCTGTTTGTATTCTCATGGCTGTTTCTAGCCAAGTTCAAAGAAGCACCTTACTGTGCCGATGAGAGTGGACACTGAGTTATTGCCTAATAGAAATCCAACCCCTACTGAATTTTCCCACTTCGGTCTTTGCTATGGATATGTGTGCCACTAAGAGCTAAACACAACGGTAGCAAGTCCCCCTGCTAATTCCTCACAAAATGGTAAAAGATGCAAATTAAAATAAAAAAAGTAGAACGTTATTGTAGCCCTAAGAAGGGCTGTTGGGTTCTTTGAGAATCACTCCTGCCTAACAGTAAGCTAATAGAACACCCTAACGCTTTCCCTGACCAGCAGCAGCTCTCTCCCTAGCGGCATCCAGAGACAGAATGATCCGAGCAGCGCGGGCAGCGGCTAGTCTATCCCAGGGTCACCTGATCTGGCCAGCCAACCACTGCTATCGACGTGTAAGGGTACCACGTCATGCTGGGTGGAGTGCAGAGTCTCCTGGCTTGTGATTGGCTCTGTTTCTGGCCGCCAAAAAGCAAAACGGCGGGAGCTGCCATTTTCTCGAGCGGGCGAAGTATTCGTCTGAGTAACGAGCAGTTTCGAGTACCCTAATGCTCGACCGAGCATCAAGCTCGGACGAGCATGTTCGCTCATCTCTAGTTATATACTGATGGTAGACGTGTCCGAAAAAGTTCCCGAGAACTGTTCTTCTCAGTACACATTTTCGGCAATATAGAGTTATAAAAATTATGCTTATCCATCTGGGGTGCTCCATCTATATCACCGTAGCACCTCTGATTGCCTCATATTATAATTTATTCACTCCCTTGCTCCTCTAAAAGTCCCATGCACAGTGCATGGAACAGGTGAAGTCAGGAACCAGGTAGGACTTGTAGAGTAGCAGGGGAGTGGATAAATTATAAGACAAGACACTTTGAGGCGCTCTGCTCCCTAGACTGTTTGTCATAATAACTCTATATTGTCGCAATTGCAGCATATAAAGTGACAATTTAAAAAGTCCTTAGAAGAATAGGCTCTCAGGAACTGGTTAGTAAGACATTCATAGTAAATGGTCTTTAAAGTTTTTAAACACAGAAATGTTGGCCAGATAAAAAGCATGTCAATAGTAACATCCAGCTCAGGGAATGATTCAGCAATGTCAAAAGTAAAATTACAGATAGTACAAATAGTACAATAGTACAAAAGGATAATACATATCCAAAACACATAGGACGAATACGCAATCTTTTTGTGTGTATGTACTCTGGTATTCTACGATTATAATGAGTGTTCAATAAATAATCAATTGGAATTTTATGTTTGGAATCGGTGAAACATTGTCTAAGCTATATGTTAGTTTTGACATATTTTGTAAGCTGGAGGTATCCTTGATTCTTTATTGGGTTAAGGTCATGAGGGTTTGCTGGAAAATCAAGCTCAGCGACACTGTGGTTATTAAACCAGGTAATGGTACTGTTGGCAGTGTGGACAGGTACTAAGTCCTGCTGGAAAAATGAAGTTTCCATCTCCAAAAAGCTCGTTTGTAGAGGGAGGCACAAAGTGCTCTAAAATCTCCATGTAGACGGCTGTTCTGACTTTGATCTTGATAAAACATTGTGGACCTACACTAGCAGATCACTGAAAACTTCACACCAGACCTCAAGCAACTTGTATTGTGTGGTTCTCCAGTCTTCCTCCAGACTCTGGGATCTTCAGTTCCAAATGAAATAAAAAATGTACACTTTGGACCACTGAGCAACAGTCCAGTTCTTTTTCTCCAGGTAAGACGCTTATGGCATTGTCTGTTGTAGAGGAGCGGCTTGAATCATGGAGTGCAACACTTGTAGCCTATGTGCTGGATACGTCTGTGTGTGGTGGCTCTTGAAGAAATGACTCCAGCAGCAGTCCATTCCGTGTGATTTTCCCCCAAATGTTTGAATGGCCTTTTCTTAACAATTTTATTAAGATTGCAGTCATCCTGGTTCTTGTGCACCTTTTTCTAATACACTTTTTCTTCCACTCAATTTTTAATTAATATCAATGACTGCCTTATGGACATCTGTCAAGTCTGCAGTCTTCCCAATGATTGTGTTGCCAACTGAACCAGACTAAGGGACCTTTTAAAACACTTTTGCAGGTGTTTTGGGGTAATTATTACAAACTTTTGAGATAATGACTTTTGGGTTTCCCTTGGCTGTGAGACATAATCCTTAACAATAAAAGAAATATACAGTTCTCTCTGTTTGTAATGACTGTAACAAGTCTCACTTTTTGAATTGAATTACTAAAAAAATAACTTTTTACTAATATTCTAATTTATTGAGAAGCAATTTTTATATGCAACTTGAAACATTTGGCATAATAATAGGTGATTTTCTATGGATTTATTTTCTTTAAGCAAAGTTTCCAATGTAAGGAACCAACTAACTTCATGAGAGTTTGAGGTTGTACCAATTGAACCAGGGATGATTGATTTCACTGGCTGTTGAATGGATATAAGCAAGCATTGTACATTTAGATGCAGGGGTGACTATGGGTGACCCTGTAGTGTTCTACTTCATTTACTACACTAAATTTAAGTGACAAGTCTGAGACAATGGTGAAGAAAACCGGAGGGACAATGGGAAAAGGATTCTGTGCTTAGTAATTATCTTAGAAGAATATTCCTGAACATGCCTGGGCTCTGCTTACTAAAGTATAAAATACATTGCCCTGCTACAATAATTAGTTTTTCTTGTTATACTACTTATTATTATTTATGTATTCACAGAACTAAATTTGATGTGATTTTACAGTAGAAAACATATGTCCAATTCCATATTAAAATAGGTTGAATGTGCTTTCAGATGTAGATTTTGACTGTCATGCCCTCTATTTCTAGTGGAACCAGCCTTTATTCTTCTCAGATTTTACTGTTTTCAGACAGATATTGTATTTAGAAAGACTGCTGTGGAACACTATGAAGCTGGAAGGGGTTAAAACACATTATTTAACTGTCACACATATTGTACTGTATAATGTTTGTCTTTAGTTATTCCGTATGTAGTAACAATTTGTTTCGGACATCCTCCTAGACTGCATTATTATGCAAGGTCCCTTTGACTATACAACCCCATTACTGTGTACAATTCTCAATGAATCCATGTAAATATATATCTTCCACCTAAATAAGGACATAAAAGGTGGGTCATAAAGGGGGGACGTGGTCAGCTGCGAAATTGTATGCCAACAAAAGCCACATGCTGGATACATATCCAATGCGCCAATGCATAGAATTTGCATATAATACACTGTAAAATGCTATGTAAAATTGTTCATTAAAATTGTGTGATTGAAAATATAACTCTGCAAAGATCTTTTGAAAATCATGAAAAATGATGTGACATGCAGGCCTGAATAGTCTGTCCATTAAGAGATAAACGGTTTAGTATTTATCCAAAGTTATATTCCAATCTGTGTTTAGACTTCGTTGCAGATTACATCAAAAATCCCTGACAACAAAAGTCCAACATAACACATACCTGAATGGAAGCCTAAAGGAGCTTATTATGTGATCAATTGGATATTTTGGCTCCATCAGTGTTCCTATATCTGGTGCTCCCATATGGTTCTCTAAGACTTGTATTTCAAATATTTATGGTAGGGAGAAAATAAAAGGAACCAAAGCATCATAAGCTGGGAAATGGGGACAGACATTTTATTCCCGCATATTCAATATAACCCAGCTATTTATCTATTAGAACTACCAGTAGCTAAAGATTGAGAATATGTAATAATACTTGTAATGCTATGGTATACATTGGGTGAGGGTCACATGACTGCTGCCAGGTTAAAAACAAATTAAATAGGCTAATGGTTATCTTTAGGGAGAGTGTTGGACTGTGGTGCCTAGGGCCTATCTGTAAAATCTTTGAGTGGGGCTCACCACTGTACACCTACAAGCAAATATTACCTGATATCTATTCTCAGGTTCCTAAAACTGACCCATAGCTTGGTTTTTGGTCATTGCCTTGGACTGTTATGGTACTAGAAGACATGTCAGTATCCTGCTGACAGACCTATTGTTTTTAACTTACAGTACATGTATATTAGAAAATTGTATGACTTCTCTAAAATCAATAAATAGAATGATGAAAACAGTAATGCCCCTTTAATAGTTTTTTAAAAAGTGCATGAGAAATATTATTGAGAAAATTATATAAAAAACTGATTTAGAGATTTCAATATTCAATTATTTGGAAGATGTTGGCATATGATGGATAGTTAGAGCGAATACTGCAGATAATAGATTTCAGTCCCCTGCAGCAGCAGCAGGGGCTTGAAATGAGCGTATATTAGCATGAAGCTCGGCATCCCCTGCGCCATTATCGATCCTCCTGCCTTCTGCCAAAGAGAGAAAGAAAATGAAAGAAAATGTGGATAAAAAATGAATCAAAGCTAGGTAGGAAACAAGTCTCCGAGGAGGCCCTTTGAAAACACAAAACCTTTTAGGATTTGATAGACATCTCTTCCTACTTTTCCTTTTTGACTTCCTTTGAAGTACCTCCTTCTGACTTGTTCTATGCTCAGTTAGAAACTGTTTGGGACACTTCATTGGCATTTGCTCTCCGGCTAGAAAAGGGACTCAGATGTCTAATTTCAGAGATAAGTCAGCATTTGTACTTTCACCTGCCCAATTATTAGGATCCTCAGGACAATAGCATTATGTGACAGCGGAAATAAGATCCACATGAGATTATATCTAGGTTTTTTATAGCAGTTCAGTAACTGTCATGGACACCTATTTGTAGATGCAAATAGGGACATAAATATGTGTCTATTTGTTATTGTCACTAGTGTATTTTGTACCTGTCACGGTTTACTATGAAGCAGGAAACTGTATAATGAGAGTAGCAAGCACTAGGAAAACAGGGAAGGGAAAACTGTCCCATTTTCTAAGGCTAAGCCAGACCCTGCCTGCGGGTAATAGTCAGCTTACCCGGGCTAACTCCGGACCTGACAACATCTCTTTCTCTCTCTTAACCCGAAAACCTTTCCAGATGGTTGGGAAAAGGACTAAAGGATATTAGGGTCTGTTTTTTTTGCCCCCCCCCCCCCCCTAACTGAACAATTACTGCAAGTAAGAACTTGGCAAACAAGCAATCCCATACACAAAACACACAACTGAGAGTGAATGCAGGAAGAAGGGCAATAGGGAGGACAGGAATAGTTGGCAACAACCAGAACCAAAAAGCACTCACTAGAAAAAGGACTGGCACGGAGAACAAACAGGAAAGCCCTCATAAATCCCCCATGGTTTCCCAATGCACATGGGACATTTCCTGGCAACAAACAGTTGTACTTAAAACTGTACATTAGGCACAAGGTTTCCTAAATAGTCACAACATTGTGATTTCGATGAAAAAGATAGTAAAGCACATAATGACCACATGGGTTGCAAATGGATAGATTCTACTGTTGCATAGTCTATTGGCATGCAAAATGTTTGAAAGCCAAGTCTCATTTGATCAATACCATTTCAGGCAGTAAGATGCATGATGGTTTCGGCTGAGCAAGCATGATACAGTATATTGTGTATGATTGGGGGGATGACTATTCATTGAGGGAACACACACAGCTATGTATGGTAACTCACCTTTCAGGCAATTAACCATGAAAAGTACAGTATGCATATTAACTCATACCACATACCAGAGACATGCGCTCCTTAAGGCATCTCATCCTGTCAACCTGCTCCTATGCTGTGCACTGGTGAGGGCCATCAACCCCAAACCAGATTTGTACAGTCTAGAGTTTTGCTAGGATTTGCACACATGTAGAATTCAAATATATATTCATGATTTCTCCAAAAGGTGCCTTCAGCATCCATTTTCTCTACCTGCCCTTTGATGCTACATTCCATCTAACTTTATACTGCCTTGAGAAAACTGATCATTCAAGAATCATATAGTAATTGATAGTAACTGCAGAGAATGTTATAAAAGAACAAAGTAATGGTTGCCTACTTCTCAAATCTAGTAATGCTAGAGCATCTCTTTTCAGATGGTCTTCACCTGCATTCCTTTACTTAATCTGCAAAGGTTATTGTGAATCTAAAATCTATCTATTACCAATATATATGAAAACTAATGTCCTAGCATAAAGGGTATACTTTGTGGAGATAGTAAATTGACTTCATGCAAAAGGAAAATTAATGATAAGTCAATTTAAAAGTTTAAGCTAATCAAGCAATGTTTGTCTTAGAGTAACAAATGTAGACGCTATATGAGCATTATAAAATACTTTATGAATACACTCAGGGCTGCATTGTGTACAACAATTTTCTACAAGAAAGAAAGACACAGAGAGTAGGGTCACACTTTAATAAGAGGTCCAGCTGTTTATATTCTGTTGCCTAGTGCTCAGGTCAGAAGAACAGACCATCATTTGTCTATCTGGCACTAAAAGCTTTAATCTCAAAGCTGAAAAATTCTAAATTTCTTTCAACCCTAATTCACACCAATGAGTCATCTCAACAATGAAGAATGAGGACATTCTATACCTTTGCCAGGAACAAAAAAAACCACAAATCTGATTCCTACAAAAAAGTCTACCCCACACAAGCAGTATAGACAATTAGAGATTTCCCATCAGATTTTGCTGTAACTGCTACACATAATACTAGTATTAAAAAGTTGGAGTGGAAGGGGGTATGGTTTGCATGTTTAGTAAGATTTCATAGCTGGGATATTTTGGAAAAAATTTCTTAACTTCACTCCAGTAAATAAGTGAGACAGAGAGTGAAGTAACATCTTACATATGCCACAGGTTTATTGGGTTGTTAATTTAATGCATCCTTAAGTCAACACAGTCTTCAGCAAAATCAACTTTAAAAAGTCATGTGATAAAAAAAATGGTATAAATAGGATAACACCGAAATCGTACTTACCCATAAGACATAATACACTAACACTAAAGATACTGTTTGTTCACACTCTATAATCTGGACTGATACGGATCGGAAATAATCCCACATCTGTCACAAAAGTGACGATCTTAGTCCCAGAAGGGACAGTACAACAGCTGTGGAAACCATGGCTATGTCTCCCCATGATGGTGACGGGGGGTTGGCCAATGTTAGGGGGCATGGATATTACAGGTCCCCAAGGTGGGTAGTCATCATTTGCCCATCAACAAGTGTCACACTGCACCTGTATGATACCATCTGTTTTCTAGAGTGCCAGTAGGGCATCAGAGGGTCTCTCAAAAGGAAGAACCACGCCATTTAGTGGCAAGGCACAATTATAAGAGGACTAACCTACATAAGAAGAGAGAATTAGCAATAAATATTATATGAAACTGGTACAAAGAAGCTGTTCATTTAAACCCTTAGGTTCCACACAATCCAGCCTTTGAGACTCCTTTTTGACAGTGCTGTCTACAGTTGGGTATCTGTTTCTTGTGGAATAGATATACTGTTTTGGCTTAAATCCCGTGTCACGTCATAAGGCTTCCTGAAGGTAATGCTTGATGTCAAGGGTGCTGCCTTACAAGGTAGCTGAAAGAGGTGTGGTTTTCCTTAACCTATCCTGGAAAACTTTGCATACTTTCCCAGAACTCCCCTAGTGGAGTGTCAATGGCTATAAGTCTCCATACGCCTACACAGTGGCCTTAATTGGCAATTTCCTAAAGGAAATTTTTACTTTGCGACCCTGTCATGACACAGGCAGATTTGAAAAATAGGACTGTGTCCTAAAGGTGAAAATGAGCTGGGTCTTTAGGGATTCTTAGTTTAAATGTTTAATGTGCGAAGGCATAATGCTTAAAATTTACAAAAACAGGACATACATAAACGTAAAATAGTCAGGGAATAAAATAAAGAAGGAACAGACCTCTTTATTATTGGATGGTCAAAAGATCCACAGAGGAGAACCAATGAAATTCTGGATTTCATCTCCTGAGTGAATGCTGGCACATTGAAGAGTCTGGCAGAACCTTTCTAACTCCCTCCTCCCCCTTTGTTTTGTGAGAGGGGTTTGGCTTTACCTATACAGGTGTGATGTTGGGGGGGCTTAAAGGGGTATTCTGGGAATTTGAACGTCTGATATAAAACCTCATAAATGAATTTATATAACAAAACTCAATGTCATTAGTCACAAAATGGAGCTTATTTAGTTTAATTTTATGATTCACAAAATGTTATGGGCTTTCTAAAGTAGGTGAAGTTATAACCAAGATTGCCACCACTGGAAACTACCAGTCCCATGATCCTTTAGTTCTCAGTAACTCCTCCCTCTTATGCTCTGCTCCCAGTAATGATGTAACAGACTGTCCTGCTCTGTTACCATCATTATGTGTGTAACTGCCACCACTGCACATTACCTCACTGAGATGATGTCTTACACAACACTGGTCATACTGGACGCATTGCAACCAACCGACTCCAGCCAAACATAGTGATGATCACATGACCTGCATAGGCAGGTGCAGAACATGTTACTTGCACATGTGACCAGCAGACATCTGTCCTCTGTCTGCTCTGCACGGATAAAATCAATGGACTGATTAAAGGCAAGTAGCATTTTAATTCTTCATTACAGTTTATGTCATTTTTCTGCTGAGGGGAAGAAAATTTTAAATAACAACTAATAAAATCTTAGCTTATATTTTAAGAACCCAATTGTATATGGATTATGCTTATTCCTGGAATATACCTTTAAGTCCTACATATGTCATATCAAGTAATATTGAAGTATATTGACATATATGGATTAGGACAGGGGTGGCTCTGAAGTATAGTCTTTCATAGTCCTATGCAGCTATTTCAAAGACATGAGACAAGACACATGGGGAGAGGGACACAATGTTTATGCTATATCTGCATTATTTCCCATTTGATATTCATGGGGTCGATGAAGTAATTTGGTTGAGTGAACTACTTTTTTTTAATACGTTTTCCTGGTTGTCATATCCTGTCCACAGTTGTATATACATTTGCCAGGGGCTGCACATAACTCATAGCAATTCTTCAGCAACTTAGCTCACTTTCCAGCTGGCTGAAGCATGTCTTGTTACCGTGAAGGGGTTGTCCGGTTTGCCAAAATTAATATTTCAGTTGCGTGATGAAGAGTTATGACATGATTGCAGACATGGAAGCTTCAGTGTTTACTTCCTGTGGATAAAAACTGGTCAGTTGTAATGTCATGTCACACAGGTGCACGGCTTGTTATAACACAAAGTTGTGCACCTGTGTAACATCACATGACCATGGGCAGATTTCTATCCACTGGAAGTAAACAAAGAATCTTCCTTTAGAATGATGGCAAGCAGAGATCTGGAAAACAATGAGGAATTGATAAAGGAAGTATAAAACTGTTTAACTTCTCTCATAAACAAGAACATTCACTTAATGAAACTGCACAACCTTTTAAGGCCCCCTGCACACAAAGGTGGCTGGGTGCAGGAGAGATGCCTTCCCTCTCCATAGACAGCTGTGCAGAAGCCGCGTAATCAGCGCACCGTGAATGGCTGCCATACACCTCTACGGGGGCTTGGATGTAGCTGCAACTTGTGCGGCCCTATTACCGGCCCCATGAGAAATGGCACCTTAGGATGTCAGTGAGGTAAAGCCTGTGCACTCCACCCCTTGATATTCACTGTGTCAAGTCCCATACATACAACATCCTTTTTCGGATAACTTGAAAATTGTCATAAACACGTAATAAATGAGGCAGGCTATTTTTATTGCTACAGATCAATCAAAAGTTCTACAGCATTAGCTTAGTAAACCTGTTCCAAATACCCTGCATACATATAGATGTATGAGTGTGTGATAAAGTCCTCCGAAACGCAGTATTTGATTATTCACTTTACAATGTGATTCCGTTCCTGTCTTTTCGTGTTATAAAATCATTAAATACTCATTTTTACTTTTCAACTTCAACTGTAGGCACTTGTAATCACTTTTGCCCATTTAAGCTATAAATCCCATATTCGTGGGTTTTAGATGTGAATCTGTCATTTAGAGACCTCCAAACAGTTACGTTGGTGAATGAATATTGCATGAGGGTATCTTGATGATGAAGCTAATATATCTAGATCTCAGTGGGTTGTAGTAATTGCTGATGTTCAGGTCACCTTTCTTATATGAAGCACAAATGTTAATATGTTAAAACGTCAATATCATTTTCTGCCTCATTTTTCCTTTGATGCTTTATTGATCTTGCAGTGTCACACTCGGTTTGCTCCTTTGGATTACAGCTTTACAGAACATTTGAAAAGGTTTCTTATTTCCTATAAACTTTAATTCACAATAAAAGTGATATGTAAATGTCTCACATTTGCTCTTTAGTACATCAGAGTATTCTGGTTGAATCTATGGAATGTGTAAAGTGACTGATGGCTGCTGAGTGTTAGCTTTAGTTTTACCAGTGTTTTTTTTAACATCATGGTACATCAGGTACATGTGTGTCACTTAACGTGGAAAAGAGAGAGAACCTAAGGCAGTAATGGCGAACATTTTCGTGACCGAGTGCCCAAATTACAACCAAAACCCACTTACTTATCGTAAAAGAGCTTTCCATTATATCAGCCTCCTAAGGACACAATAACTGCATATACTCCAGTATAAGCTGACCCAAGTATAAGTCAAAGTACCTCATTTTACCACCAAAAATTGGGAAAACTAAGTTACTCGAGTATAAGCTGAGGGTAGTAAATGTATTGGTCACAGCGTCCCCAGTATATATCTAGCGATCCCCTGTATGTATAGCCTGCCAGCCCCTCTAGTATATAGCCTTCCAGCTTTAAGTGGTATATAGCCTGCCAGCCCCCTGTAGTATATAGCTTGCCAGCTCTATGTAGTATATAGCCTGCTAGCCCCTGTAGTATACAGCCTGCCAGCCCCTGTAGTATACAGCCAGCCAGCTCCCTCTAGTATATAGCCTGCCAGCCCCCTCTAGTATATAGCCTGCCAGCCCCCTGTAATATATAGCCGGCACGCCCCCTGTAATATATAGCCTGCCAGTCCCTTGTGGTATAGTCTGCCAGCCCCCTGTAGTATATAGCCTTCCGGCCCCTCTATTATACAGCCTGCTGGCCGCTGAAGTATGCAGTATTTTTGTTAATAACAGTGAATTAGAGAATGTGTTATTTTGTTATCCTGAGTATATATATGAATATTGTCTTTTTGGGAATATTCCTTTAAAGGATCTGCTGATGATGATAGATTTTTCACTTATGCTTGATAGGTTGTCAGCCTCCCATGCTCATTTGGACACCAAATAATAACATCTATGCTTTTCCACTAATAGCAATCAGTCATTATTAGTTCAGGGGACTCCAAATTCCCCAATCCCCTGTGAATGTGAATGTCTCAGTAGTCTGCACATACAACTACTGCACCATTAACTCTTATGGAATGGGCAGAGCAATTGCTATTGCTGTAAGTTCTAAAGAAGTTAAAACAGCTATGGTTATGCATTCCATTACTGTTTCATTCACACAGATCATTACATGTATTCATGTGTCAAATTGAGGTCCTAACAGTCGGATCCCCAGCAATCAGATTACTGAATTGAAATTGAGTACCATATTTTTCTGACGATAAGGCGCACTAGATTATAAGGCACATTATGAATAAAGGCCTGCTAAGACATCTAGGTGCATATATAAGGCGCACCGGATTATAAGGCGCAGGTTTTAGGTGGCTGCTTGGGTTAGAAGGTGGTACATGCGGGCTGCATAAAGGGAAGCCACGTGGTTCGCCCTATGGCGCCTGTTGTTAGCACCCGGCGTGGTCTTCAGTTGCCGCTGAAGATTTGCTCTGAAGGGGCCGTCTCCGGGGACCCACGTAAGTAGAGTCTGCTGCCTTCCTCTGTCTTGCCTCCTTGCCTCCTCCAGTCACTGCCGAGCCCTCCTCTGGTACTGCTGGCCATGTATTCAGTTCTTGATAGGAAGTTTCATTTCAGCAATCCAAAATACTCGTGAATGACTAGCTACAGCATTAGGTCTATTTTATTCTGCCGACAATTAATCAATAATTAGACACTGAACTAGCAAACCCATAATGTGAGAATAAATACATTTTATCCACTTCATAAAGCAGAGGTAAGCAATGTTCTGTGACAAGTCCCTATTGTTATTTTAATCACATCAGCGCATGAGGATGATTCTGCCGCCATGTATACATTGTCATATTCTATAATGAATAGGTAGCAATAACCATAATATATGTTAAGTGCTGGATTACTGCTGCACATCACAGTTTTCTACAATAAAGGGAAGTGGATTTGACAATACAATTATACTTTGATTAATTTCATTTTAGGCCATAGATTGCAGTTTTACCAACTCCATTTAGATGCAAAAGTGCTGTTTTCCTAGTCTGCTTAGTTCTCCTGAAAGAGGGGGGGTTGTTAGTGAATATTTTCTGATTTCTTATGTTTGATCCAAGTTTCAATTACATTTTACAGTTCTATAAAATGTAGAATAAATGCTCCAAATAACTTCAGTCCATGGTACAGTCAAGCTGTAGATTGCACTCTGCACTAATGTGAAAAATATATAATCTTGGACTTTTAGTTTTGGGTAAAATGAGTGGAAAATAAATATAGTGTATACTGATGAATCACACAAGAGACAGAGTACCATTACCCAAAAGGCTTTAGTTACCTAAAAATAAGAGTGAGGATAGGAGTGATAGGAGATAGGAAAGCGCCAAACAGAAAAATAATTTTTACGTGTATAGAGCTATGTGAGGGCTTATTTTGTGCGCAACAAATTTTACTTTCCCGTGATTGTGCTCTCCAAATAACACATCTGCTTTATTCTTTGGTTCGGTACGATCGCGATGATACCAAATTTATTTAGGTTTTATTGTGTTTTAATACATTTTAAACTTTTGCCATCTTCTGACGCTAATAACTTTTTCATACTTTGGGGTACGGAGCTGTGGGATGTGTCATTTTTTGCAAAATGAGCTGGCGCTTTCATTGCTATAATTTTGAGGACTGTGCGACATTTGATCACTTTTTATAAAATTTTTTATGTCATGTAAAATGATGTAAAAGTCGCGGTTTCGGACACTTGGGCCCTTTTTCCCTTATGGAGGTCACCACCAGCAATAACTGTTTTTATATTTTGATAGATGGGGCATTTTGGGACACGGTGATACCTAATATGTTTGTGATTTTTACTGTTTATTATGTTTTATATCAGTTCTAGGGAAAGGGGAGTGATTTGAATTTTTAATATTTTATTAATTTTCAAAAAAAAAAATTTCATTTTTTTCCCCTATTTCTTAGACCATCTAGGGTACTTTAACCCTAGATGGTCTGATCGTTCCTACTATATACTGCAATACTACTGTATTGCAGTATATGGCATTTGTGCATAGGATTCATTACAATGAGACAATCGCCCATGCGCCGCCATGTTTTTTGCCGGCGGCATACAAGAGGTTAACACTTGCGATTGATGCAAGTACAGATCGCCGGCTTTAGCAATTTGCATCAAAGACCATCTCTGTATGAAGAGGGCTCAGCCCGTGAGCCCTCTTCATACACTCTACATAGCTCTTTGGTAGATATATCCGTCGCAGAGCATGAAGGGGGGTTAAAGTGAGATGTAAACTTGAAATCAAACTCTACTTGCCTTAGAAAACCCTCTCTGCTGTACTTAATGCCCTTATTTTCGCGATCATCACTAATTGGCTCCCTTGAAGCCTGATGTATGAAGTCAGTCGCAGCAAAGTGAGCATACGGAGGTGGGGAGAGCTTGACTTCAGTGCCAAACTGCCAGCCTCCGTGAGTTTGCTTCCAATTCACATCTCATTTCAAACTTGACTTCCTGGATGATGCCACCACACTGGACCATGAAAGAAGCTGCTTGACAACATAGTAGTCAATAGTGGTAGTGGTTTATGTGGTCAATTTCCACTGACACGTTCTCTTTTAATCTAACTCAAAACATGTGGTGGTAGTTGTGTTCACAGTATCAATAGTTACCGAGCCGGAACCTGCTAATAAGCAGAGGTCCTGCCCACCATATGATGTCACAGACCTGAAAAAGCGCTCCTAGCGCGAAACGGTCCGTCGTTTGTGGCGTGTCCGGCACCTCTCTACCTGCTCCAACCTGATGTTTTTTTCTGTGATTCTACAATCCTTAGAGACTGATCAATTCAAATCTTATGTCTGAAAATAATATTATACAGAAGGACCTAGAGGTCATAGAATAAAATATGCACTCCCAGCTCAAGTCTTTCTGCATGATACAACGACAACGAAATTTAGGCCTCGTGTATCACACCTCTTAGAGAAAAGTGGCCTTGCTGCAGTCCATGTTTCATTTTTCTATTGCAATAAATGAAATGAAATCTGGAATGAAACGCTGATGCAGCTGGACTGGTTGCTTTGGTAACACAACCACTCATCCTCTCAGACAGTTTTGATACATGAGGTCCTATAAGTTTGTAATAATCCCAATAAGATGGAATGTAGTAACCGGATTTATAAAGGAAGAAACTCTAATAAGCCAATATTTTCATTCAAATATAGAGCACATGTCATCAGGATGACAGTAATGAAGGTAATGATGACGTCAACTGTTAAAATAAAGAATTAACCAGAAAGACACCTGTGTCCTTAGCTCCGCACAAGAACATGTTCGCTTATTCATTGCCTTTGTTTGCAGGCACTGAACTGGCAAGATAACAGAATTGAGGCTATACATTTTGTGTCTTACCTTTACATGCACCTGCTGCTCCGAGGTGATAGATACCGGCTAGAACATGCCAAATGGCTTTCTGCTCATTCACCGTGAATCCCAAAACCTCCATAGCAGATTGGAGCTGTTCAAATCCTGCAGATGCCTTCTGCTTCTCCTCTGGCTACAAAAGATAAGAGAGGAGCATTAACTCACATTATTCATTAACTAAATGCACATATTTATTATATACATATTTGTACATAGTTTTATGCAGTTGAACAGTTTTACAGTTTTCATAAAAGACTTACCGTATATATTCGAGTATAAGCCGACCCGAGTATAAGCCGAGGCCCCTAATTTTACCACAAAATACTGGGAAAACCTATTGACTCGAGTATAAGCCAAGGGTGGGAAATGCATTGGTCACAGCCTCCCCAGTATATAGCCTGCCAGACCCTGCCCCAGTGTATATAGCCTGCAGACCCTGCCCCAGTGTATATAGCCTGCCAGACCCTGCCCCAGTGTATATAAGCCTGCCGGACCCTGCCCCCAGTGTTATAGCCTGCAGAACCGCCATAGTGTATACTAGCCGCCAGACCCTGCCCCAGTGTATATAGCCTGCCAGACCCTGCCCCAGTGCATATAGCCTGCCAGACCCTGCCCCAGTGTATATAGCCTGCCGCCGCTGTCGGACAGATCGCACAGAAGATATACAGGGGTCACCGGAAAGGTGAGTTTAGATATATTTATTTTTTTTACTCGAGTATAAGCCGAGTTTGGGTTTTTCAGCACATTTTTTGTGCTGAAAAACTAGGCTTATACTCGAGTATATAAGGTAAGTCTGATTCATTACACCTTGATGTGTATTCCAATGAAAACGCAACACAGTAGATACAGTAGGTTACAGTCTAATACCAACAATCATCTCCCCTATTAGTGTGTATGTGCCCTGACACTGCTTCCCAATCATTATCTCCCCCCACTTCTGCCATCAGGACATCATTACTATTTACAGATTAGGATACAGAGTATTGTTTTGTAGGTTTCAGAAATACTCAGCATATAATATGAATTACAATGGAGTCCATCACTCTACTATTAATCACACTTCTCACTAGTTTTCCATGAGACAGCAGCAGTGGCGTAACTAGGAGAAGCAGGGCCCCATAGCAGGCTTCTGCAATGGGGCCCCCCTTCTCACTTAAGAAATATACATATTTGTATACTCACACATGCAAGTTACAATCACACATTTATACACACATATAGAGAATATATACATCACATGTATGTTACATACATGTTATGCTGTACAATGTGCAGCATAATATGTATATAATGGTGCACATCCTCCACTCTTTAGTATGTCAGGTAGGATGACGGGGCCCCCTGACACTGTGGACCCCATAGCGGCTGCTGTGGCTGCTACCACTGTAGTTACACCCCTGGACAGCAGAAAAACCTTTACCAATGCTCATAATGTACAGTAAAAAAAAACTACATTTATTGCAACAATTTATAAATGAGAAAACAATTCTCAAATGTATATTTTTGTGTTCATCTTATTGATATACCATAGTTACTCTATCTGCTATAGGTTGTACAAGGCCCAGGTCCATTAACATTAAGTTGCATGCTTAAGTATCCTGTACATTTTAAGTATTGCCCTTAGCACCTCTGGGGTAGTGCTATAGCTCACGATTTTTACACTGAAAATGCCTTTCCAATATTTTAATAAATAATAATTGAGTTCTGTCATTTAATCCCTTTCAACTGATACCCTTTTTTGTGTTTTCTTTTCCATTTGTAGCTCCCCACTTCAACAATCTATAACTTTTTTATTTTTCCATGTACAGAGCTATATGAGTGCTTGTTTTCTGCAAATTATAGTCCCTAGACACTATGGGGCAGATTTACTTACCCGGTCCATTCGCGATCCAGCGGCGCGTTCTCTGCAGTGGATTCGGGTCTTCCGGCGATTCACTAAGGCAGTTACTCCGACGTCCACCAGGTGTCGCTGCTGCGCTGAATGCAGTGGAGTTCACCGAGCGACACTTTTTTTAAAAAAATGCGGCGGTTTCTCATTCGGCCACGCCCCTCGATTTCCGCCGCGTGCATACTGCCGCCGATGCGCCACAATCTGATCACGTGCGCCAAAAACACGGGGCAATTCAGGGAAAATCGGCGCAAATCGGAAATATTCGGGAAACACGTCGGGAAACCGCAAATCGGGCCCTTAGTAAATGACCCCCAGTGTTTTATATGCAATGCCATGTATTAGAAAGCAGGAAAAATTATCTAAATGCAGTGAAAATGACAAAAAAGTGCACCTGTGCCATTGTGTTGTGGTCTCTGCTTTAGTGATTTCACTGTTAGTTTCCCTTTATTCTCCTAGTCTGTACAATCATGGAGATATCAAATGTATATAGTTTTTAATATGTTTTAATAGTTTTGAAAAAAATTAAACCATTTATACAAAAAATTACTTTCTCCATATTCTGACGCTAATAACTTTATCATACAACAGCATACTGTACAACCAATAGATCAATTTTTATAAAAAATAATATGTGTTGCAAAAAGATTTACAGTTTTTCAGCCCCTAGGTTATTTTAACCCTAGTGGGTCTGGCCATTCCTGCCATATACAGTACTTTACTACTACTGTATTGCAATATATGGAAGTTTTTCTATGCATCTATAACAATATGCCACCTGCACATTGTTACAGAACTGCATGAATGACAGGTCCTGATGTCATAACAAACTACAGGCTGTTACGGTTACAGATCATCCCTCCCCAACGACATCATGGCCAATACGGCAGTACCCGGATGCCGCAATACTTCTGGCATATAACGGGTTGACACCTGCAATCAGTGTCGACACAATTTGCATACCATACTCCTCTTGCCACCCACTGACATACTATTATGGCAGTCTGCAGGTTGATGTATAGCAAAAAAAATAGTACAAATTCAAACTAATAATGTGACCACTGAGACAGGTGATAGAAAACAGAACCATCAATCCGGGGAGAAAAATAAACAACTGTATCAGTAAATATTAGAGCAATACCTTGGATAAGGATTAATTGTTCTCTAATTGAGATCTGGTCAGTTGTGCAGGCCACCTACTGGGGAGACACAAACAAGGGGGCTTATTCACAAACACTCCTCCGCCTGCACATTTGCAGAGGTGTTTGCACATTCCAAAAGTGTTGCATAAAAGATAAATCTATTTGGCACATTCATCCCTGTTCTGAGTAGGTCAAATATTGTTTTAATTTTTTTTGCGAGATTGAGTCTTAAACACCATGCATGGAAAATGCAAATACGTTTTCCCAGATGGCAAAAGGAAAACTATGGCCCAAATTTACTAAGGCCCTTGCGCCAGTTATCTGGGGACTTTGCACCTTCTTTTCAATGGAATGCTTACACGGGTATTTAAGAAGTGCTGCAGTTGCACTATTCTTAATGTGACACAAATTTCTGCTCTGAAATTGGCGTTCCTGTGCTCAGTCGGACCGTACGCCACATTTATCATGCAAAGTCAGAATTGTGTCACAAACCCTATGGTAAAGGTGCACCAAAAAAAAGTTTCACTGTCGGAGCAGTGCACGGGCGCCAGATGAAGAACATGCACCACAATTCACTGTTTTTAGGAAATGTGGGCCTATGCCTCTTATCTGACCTTTTATGGTGTCATGACTTGTCATTCTTGTTTCAAGTTTATTCTCTGTTTAGACCACACAATAGTACATCCATTACACACAATTATTTAAACCACCAAGTTACCTGGGAATTTTTTATTGGAAATCTTTTTCTTGTAAGTAAAAATTATGTATATAGAGGTTTTGCATTTCAAGATGTTGTTTGTAGGTGACAACAAGAGTCACACCAGACAGAGGGAACAATGGCTAGAGTATATTAAGCATAACATAACACTTTTATTTCATCAGTTTAAAAAGAAATTATAAAAAAGATAGACTACACAGAAAAGAGTCTGCCAATGGTCAAATAACTACATTTACATAATAAATCACAGTGAACTTGTTATAGAGGAAATGGGAGGTATTGTCCCCAGATGGAAGGTATAGTCCTCAGAACAAGTCAAGCTGTTGCTTACAAACAAGTATTTCAATTTACCCAGAGGAATAACAGAGGACAATTGACACATATACATACATATAGACATATAAAAGAACATATAGACCAGGGATGGACTTTTAAATCGGTTAAAGAGGACTGTGATACAGAAAGTGATATCATGTACAACAGGTGCCCTCAAATCTGTCACCTGCCTGCTTGCCTCTGCATATCCAAGGTGATACAGGACAACTAGTAAACCGTCTCTAAACCAAATGCCAAAGTGGGAACATGTAACAAGACATATAAACAAATATCACAAAAGAGAGGTTAGAGGTCAGGGTTACAGCAGAGATAGTAAATACACCCCAAAATCAGAATACAGAGGGATAGTCAAAATATGTAAGTCAATATCAAATAACCAAATACAGAAGAATAGCAGGAGAATGAAATATGGAGCAAGGCAGGAATTCTAGGTGTGAACAAGATCTATATAAGTAGCAAGAGAGCCTCAGCCCCAGATGTTTGGAGAAGAGGCCTGTCCATCACTGTAGATTAACTGTTTATGGACCAGAGCTGAGCTGCAGAGGAACTGGGTATGGTGCAATTAGTTTCAATACAGTCAGCAACATAAATCACTGTTCACAGTATGAAAACCCAAGCAGAAACCCAGAGAAAAATAAAATGCATTCTAAGCTGAAAACTGCAGAAAGTTACAGATTCTGGCAAAGAAAGTTGATTTTCTGATTGATGTCATCATTGGGGGCCATAAAATAAAATGATCTGAAGGGTGTTCATCTACTTGACAACACACTGGTAGTGGTTTATTAGATCAATTTCCTCTGACAGGTTCCCTTTAAGCTTTGGTGGAGAAAACTCCATTACGTTACTTTAATTGACGGAGAAATCACAAACAGACATAGATTGTACATTACGTTGGGTTTCTAAACTATATTCTTGCTCTGGTACGCAAAACAACTCTAACTACACTCATGTTTATTAGGATTTAACTAAATAACATAGAGAAACAAATTTCACAAATTGTGAAATACTAAGAATAAACTATAAACATTAAGTGTACATTTCTCCGTTACCCAATGAGTATATAATCTATAAACCCTATTATTTTGCTCTGATGAGACTGCCGTTTAGTAGCCCAGAGGGTCATTTTATGTGGTGTTTAAGGGATTTCATAAAATATAGTGTGTTCACTTTTCCAGTCCATAAACCCCATCTCTCTCTGTTGCATGTAGCATTGTAAACTAGGCGGCTGTGTTTATGGCTCTGCCAAATTTGGTTTATGTTTAGCATTTCTGTGTACGACAAATTACAAAGTAAATAATGCATGCATGAGCACCTTCCACTCAATACAACATTACCTGCGCTATATCAAAGGAAAAATCATTCACTTTTTACTGGCCCTTTACTGCTCAGCATCACCACAATAACGTGGTAAGGTTAAACACATTGCAATGTCCTATCAGTATTTGACATTTCCTACTGAAAGAAGTAGTAAGAGGGAGCTATGTATCATAGACGCCTTACTGTTTCCTCATTATATATTATTATTATTATTATTATTATTTATTGCTCTGTCGACTATCTACTATACAAAGGGATTTACAATTTAACTAAATTCTTGAATTAATTATGATCTTCAGAAAATTTCCCATACATATGAACTGCCCAATGGAAATACAGAATACTTTGGGTTCTTCCCATTCTCCTTAGTGACACATTTTTGTATATAAGCTTGCCCTCTAAAGGGACTAGCTTTGAATGAGCAGTTTTCTGTTGTAACACCAAAGTCAATTGAGTGTTTGTTTGCTTTAAAAGGAACTTGTCACAAGATTTTAGCCCAATAAACTACTAGTCCCCTCAGGTAGGGTTTGAAATATTATTTTTTCGAATTCCCTCTTTTATCTGAAATTCCTCCCCATTTACCTATAAAACATTTCCTCCAAAGTAATGTGAAAATAAGCAGAAATTAGTCATATTTGTATGAGATGAGTAGAGATTTTTAGAGGCTCCAGGGGTGTCACTTCAGACACCCATAGTTTTGCTTCTTCAGTACCTTAAAAAAAAGATAATCACTTTAGGTTTGTGGTTCTTTGAGCTACAGAACCGGAGATTGAGGCAGTTTAAGACAGATAAGTCTATAAATATTTGAATAGTTTTTTTTTAGCTGTTTACTGAAACATATTCAAGTTAGGCTCCTCTCACACATGTATGCAGCAGTGCACTGGAGAGGAGGAGGGATGAGAGCTGCTCACCCCTCCCCTCTCCATATCGATGCACGGTATTACAAATTAACATTTTATTTACAGTTATTTAATTTGTCCAATTACCCTTGAGCCCCTGAAATGAAGGGATTGTATCAAAATGCTTTAGTTTCTTTTTATGCTATCATTTTGTTTAAAGGGAACCTGTCATCAGAAATTGGCGTAATAACCCTCTGCCAGAATGTTGTCAAGAAGCTGAGCAGCTTGTAGATGATGTTTCTTTCATGGTCTGGTGTTGTGGCATCATGCAGAAAATCAACTTTGGTTTTATGAAGTCAAGGAGGCTGAGAATTTAAGCTTTCCGTGCCTTAGAACGCCTCTTTCACTGTAATTATGGTTCAGGGACATCATTGACCAGATCTCCTGCATATTGACAATAACAGGGGAGGAGGTGTTCAGAAGCAGGGAAAGCTTGACTTGATACAACCAATTAACATCTCACTTTAAAGTTGATTTTATGGACGATGCCACCAAGCTGGGCCATAAAAGAAACATCATCTAGAAGCTGTTCAGCTGCTTGACAACAATCTGGTATTGGTTTATTAGGCCAATTTCTGATCACAGGTTCCCTTTTAACGCCTTGTCGACCGAGGACGAACTATATAGTCCTCGTGCTGCAAGGGGTGTATGGAGAGAGCTCACGAGCTGAGCTCTCTCCATACAGACCGGGTAATGGCTGTATAAAACAGCCAACACCCGCCTGTGACTGCTGCGGTCCTGGCACCGATCGCGGCAGTTAACCTGTTAAGTGCCGCGGACGAACCCGACCGCGGCACCTAACTTACCTTTACATGGGCGCCGCCATCTTGGATGCCCGATCGCCACCCCCTGGAACATCATCGGAGGGCGGCAATCGGTTGCTATGGCAGCCTAGAGTCTCATTGAGACTCGTAGGCTTGCCAGGTGCAATGATTTCTAATAGCCACCAGAGGGCAGGCTATTAAAAATCATTGTAAAATAGCTATAATACTGTAGTATTGCAGTATATAGTATTAGCAATCGGACCCTGCAGGGTTAAATTACCCTGGAGGATCTAAAATAATGGTAAAAAAAAATTTACTGAAAAAATAGAACTGATATAAATATAAATAAACAGTAAAAATCATAAACACATTAGGTATCATCGCATCCCAAAATGTCTGATCTATCAAAATATATTAGCGATTTTTCCCAGCGTTTAACCCCATAACGGAAATTGTCGCCCAAAGTAAAAAATGCCACTTTTTTGCCATTTTGAAAATATATAAAAAATTCTATAAAAAGTGATCATACAGTCCTAAAAATGAAAGCATTAAAAATGTCATCAAAAGTCATCAAAAAGTCATCAAAAAATGACACACACCCACATGGCAAACATGGCAAAATGAAGAATTATTTTTTTTGTACAGAAGGTTTTAATTTTTTTAAATGTATGAAAACATTATAAAACTTATAGACATGTGATTTGGGGCGCTCAGTGAAAGCTGTAAAATCCAAGTCCACAAGAAAACGGTGCAAATGCGTTTTTTCATCATTTTCACTGCATTCTGAATTGTTTTCCTGATTCCCAGTATACGGTATGGAATAATAAATACCATCACTATGAAGTTCAATTTGTTACGCAGAAAACAAGCCCAAACAGAGCTCTTTACATGGAAAAATAAAAAAGTTACAGATTTTTGAAGGTGGGGAATGAAAAATGAAAATGCAAAAACGAAAAAGGGCCACGTCCCTAAGGGGTTAAACAACTGAACTAAAACTGAAAGTCTAAACTTAAAATTAATCTGAATTGTTTTGTTCAAAATTCATTGTGGTATATGTGATAATGTACAGAAGCAAAATTAGAAACAGTTGGCTGCGCAAATATTTATGGAGCTAACTGTATGTGTAACTTCACATATCGCCAGTTCTGTAGCTCACAGAACAAGAAGCCTGGTGTAATCTGAAAGATGAGGTTCTTATATTGAGAGAGAACAGAATCCATTTTGTTAGCACTTACAATATAACTGAGGGACAAAATATTACTCTTTTGCATATAATTTACACTTTTTGTGGATACACAGGTGAGATTCCATAGAAAAGTAGCACTTGTAGCGGTAACCTAAGGATAAAGTAGTTTTTTAGGGTAAAAGCAGTGATAGTCCCTCTAAGCCTTATTCTTAGTGTGCTAGAGTCACTCAAATGCATCAGGTGTTGCCGCGAGCCCTACATTGTGGTACAGGGAGAAAGTGGCAAGAACCAGATGTTAACCAATATTTGTGTCCTTATAGAAACTACAGATGTAGAAGTGATATCATGCTATAGTGGGATATCCTGTCACCAAAGCCATTAAAACCAATGAGAAAGCAAGTGTCTGGGAGAACAGAACAGTTCTAGTTCTCCATAGCAATCAATCAGAGCTCAGCTTTTATTTTCCCACAGCTGTTTATAAAATGAAAGCTGAGCTCTGATTGGTTTCCATGGGCAACTAGAACAGTTTTACCTCAGACAACTCAGATAAATCTACCACAAGGTTGTTATAAACATTCAGCTTTTCCATTGCTATTAGAGGAAGGAGCCATCTAATATCCGCTCTGAAGTATTACACAGCATGTAGAGGCGTATAATGGAAGCAGACAACCCCTTTAAGCATTCCTTTATTAAACCCGCATTTCTGGCATTCAGTGTTTTACACTTTCTTATGTTTGTTGCTTATAAATTGCTTAGTGTGCAGAAGCCATAGCAGATAACAGGATTTGTTGAGATCAGTTCAGAGTAGAAAATTGCATTAACTATGTGCAATTTATTTGTGTTGTTAATGAGATTTTCTCAGGTCATTTTTTTGTTTTATTTCATCAACTGATTGCTAATTGAATTTTGGTTGCAATTTTTTACTCCACTAGAGCATGGAAAGAGGCTAGTCCTATTATAAGGCATGAATGAAGAAGACAATGCTTTGTATTTTCTGATTGAAACTAAAGGTAAACACTTCAAAAATGGTTTAATTTTAATTATATCTATTCACCTAGACACCTATTCATCTATACAAATGCATCTATATATACTAAACACTAATAAAAGGTATAGGGGCACATTTACTAAGTGTCTGAACAGCACATTTTCGTCTGGTTTCCCGACTTTACCGTTTTGCCTTGAATTGCCCCTGTGGCGCACGCGATCGGATTTTGGCACATCGGCACTGGCTTGCATGCGACACAAATCGGGAGGCGTGGACGTCGGACAACCCGACTGATTCGGACAAACCGCAGAATTTAAAAAAGAAATTGTTTCGCAATCAGCACTCACATGCACCGGGAAGAAGGAGGTGAACTCCGGCAGACCTCAGTGGAGAAGCAGCGGATGCAGGAAATCGGGCGCATGAGCTATGTGAATCGCGGAAGATCCAAATCCTCGTCGGACAACGCACAGTGGGGATCACAACGGGACGGGTAAGTAAATGTGCCCCATAGAGTTGATTAAGTGATGCCTAAGACATATTGTTAAGGGCATTCCCATCTTCATTATTTATAATATATCTATAGGATTTGTCACAAATACTTTATAGGTGGGAGATAAGAAGTAGGATCTCATTATCCCTATTTCATAACACATAAAAAGAGAGAGATGAAAACAGCCAAGCAGGGAGCCTATGCTCATTTAAGATGTTGTGCTGTTCCTTGGTTAATTGGTTAATTGGTATTGGTATGATCTGGAATTATTTAATGGAAAATTATCTAAAAAAGGGACATGTCAGAAGAAAATAGGTTCTCTTTTACTAAAACATTTAGGCTTTGTAACTTCTCAAGCCTCAAGTTGGTGAAAATATGTCAGATACCATCTGGAATAGATATACTGGTTTGGTTTTAATCATGTGTCATAAGGCTTCCTGAAAGTCACGCTAGATATCAAGGGAGCTGCCTTACAAGGTACAGTTATGGCCAAAAGTTTTGAGAATGATACAAATGTTAATTTTTACAAAGTCTATTGCATCAGGTTTTATAATGGCAATTTGAATATACTCCAGAATGTTATAATCAGTGATCAGCTTAACAGCAATTAATTGCAAAGTCAATATTTGCCTAGAAAATTAACTTTTTCCACCAAAACACATTTCAACTTCATTGCAGGCCTGCCTTAAAAGGACCAGCTAACATTGTTTCAGTGATTGCTCCAGTAACACAGGTGTGGGTGTTGATGAGGACAGGGCTGGAGATCAATCTGTCATGATTAAGTAAGAATCACACCACTGGACACTTTAAAAGGAGGCTGGTGCTTGGCATCATTGTTTCTCTTCTGTTAACCATGGTTATCTCTAAAGAAACACATGCAGTCATCATTGCACTGCACAAAAATGGCCTAACAGGGAAGAGTATCGCAGCTAGAAAAATTGCACCTCAGTCAATAATCTATCACATCATCAAGGAGTTCAAGGAGAGAGGTTCCATTGTTACCAAAAAAGGCTCCAGGGCGCCAAAGAAGGACCTGCAAGTGCCAGTACTGTCTCTTACAGGTGTTTCAGCTTTGAGATCGGGCTACCAGCAGTGCAGAGCTTGCTCAGGAACGGCAGCAGGCAGGTGTGAGTGCATCTGCATGCACTGTGAGGTGGAGACTCTTGGAGCAAGGCCTGGCGTCAAGGAGGGCAGCAAAGAAGCCACTTCTCTCCAGAAAAAAACATCAGGGACAGACTGATATTCTGCAAAAGGTACATGGAGTGGACTGCTGAGGACTGGGGTAAAGTCATTTTCTCTGATGAATCCCCTTTCCGATTGTTTGGAACATCTGAAAAACAGCTTGTTCGGAGAAGATAAGGTGAGCAATACCACCAGTCTTGTCTCATGCCAACTGTAAAGCATCCTGCAACCATTCATGTATGGGATTGCTTCTCAGCCAAGTGAATAGGCTCTCTCACAGTCACAGAATGTCCTCCAAGAGCAACTTCTCCCAACCGTCCAAGAGCAGTTTGGTGATCAACAATGCCTTTTCCAGCATGATGGAGCACCTTGTCATAAAGAAAAGGTGATAACTAAATGGCTCAGGTAACAAAACATAGAGATTTTGGGTCCATGGCCTGGAAACAACCCTATCTTAATCCCATTGAGAACTTGTGGTCAATTATCAAGAGACGGGTGGACAAACAAAAAACAACAAATTGTGACAAAATGCAAGCATTGATTGTGCAAGAATGGATGGCTATCAGTCAGGACTTGGTCCAGAAGTTGATTGAGAGCTGCCAGGGAGAATTGCAGAGGTCCTGAAGAAGAAGAGTCAACACTGCAAATGCTGACTTGCTGCATTAACTCATTCTAACTGTCAATAAAAGCTTTTGTTACTCATAATATGATTTTTGTATGTGATAAAAACATCTGACAAACACACATAAAAACCAGAGGGAAACAGATCATGTGAAAATATAATATTTGTGTCATTCTCAAAACTTTTGGCCATGACTATAGTTAAAAGTGGTAGGATTTCCCTTACCCCATCCTGTTAAACTATTTGCATATTTTCCCAGAAACCCCTAGTGAAGCATCAATGGCTGTAAGTCTCCACGCGCCTACAACAACTCTTACTTCTATTCTAGCTGACACAGAATGCTTTTGTCATAAAAACAGCCATGATGCGCCAAATTTATTGAGAATGCCCCTCTAAATACAGTACAATTTTTGCACTTTACCCCAACAAAGTATGGATTAGGACCAGTGTACGACAGGATAATTAAACCTTCCCCATGCAGATGTGTTCCGTTCATAAACAGCCTGATATAGCGAGATGTGCACCAGAAGGACACACAGTATATTTTTCCACCACACAAAGCTGTTTTTAATGACAGTCTTGCTTGTGTATTATGATTCCAACAGGAAAGGTTAAGAAAAGAGCAATGAATGGCTTCTAGGACTGAAGCCAAGCACAAGCAGCAAAGGTGTTAGTGTAACCTCTATGAAAAGAGCAATTATTTGGCATCATGCCAAGAGCAAGAATTGGCATTCAGCATATATCCCCAGGAGCCAGAGTCACCTGCACGTTGGATGGGATAAATAGACGCTGGGCACGGATCAAGGTTCTTTTAGTATAATTATAGGGGTTGTTTATCCTCTCTTTAGTCATTTTCACAGATTACTGCAGAGGAGTGTTGTGAGCTTGTGGTCATCGCTGGATGCCAGGAACGCATAATAGTGGTATTTCAGTCTCAATTTTTAAAGAAAACAGCAAAAGATAGTTTAGTTCAGAAATGCAACCAAATGTTTGCAAGTGTGAATATGATCATTTGGAACAGTCCTCACCTGTGGCTTTGAGGCCAGCATGTATAGAATATGGTATATTTATGTTTCTATAGAGGTTCAAATACGTAAAACACTAATTCAACAAAAATATAAACATGTGCAACAAGGTACACAAAGATGCAACAAAAATACCCGGAAGAAGCCTTGCCGGCGAAACCCTGGGTCGGGCGGATAGAAAGCTAGCGTCCCGTTATGTGAATTTGAGATTTGCGCATTTTTTATGGATTTTTGTGAGTATGATGAATTGGAATAAATTTTAACCTTGTTGGAACGTACCACACCATCTGCCTGCATATTTTCTTCTAGTTACAATACAATTAAAAGAGGAGAATGAGAATGTGATGGTGCTAGTCTGAATGGTGACATACTTTCAGCAGGAGAAATTGAAGATTGGTGCTGTTCATCGAAGTTTCAAAGAGGGAGAAGAAGAATCCTTGGAGCTCCGGTCATAGTGAAAATACTTTTCTCTATTTTGTGGACTTTTTCAAAGACTGTGTGGACCGGTCTTATACCGTGAGTAGCTCCTTAAGGGGCAAACTGTGCACCACGAACAACTGTGTTTTTCATGCACTAAATAACTGGATTTGATTATTTTTCTCCTTGATATTATTTTGCAGATAAAGAAAATTTGACTTACATTTTATAGTTTTTTATATGATTCTATACAAAATGCTTTCTCCCTTCTTTTTGTGAGAGTCTATGTAATCACCAGGAACCCAGTTATTTATTGTTATGCAGCAATTTAAAATCCATATAGAATCCGAAGCAAGAGTTTGATGCAAAATCCCAGTAGATCACAGTGTGTGCTTATCTCACAATTTTTCCGGCTAATTAGGAGAACCGTCCTGTCAAAGTGATGAATTTTATAAGAAGATTGGGGCTTGCTGTTTCCATCCACTACCCAACTAGTCATCCCATTGTGCACATTGATTAACTTGTCCTAGATTGTGGCTTCGATCCTCACATGCTGTCTGTATTTGACAGGTAACAGTTCACGTGTCATCAGAGATAATAGGAATGATTTACAAATAATCAAATGACATGTATAAAATGTTCTACTTTGTGGAATCCTGTACCAGAGAAGGTACTGTGTTATTGGAATTAGTATTATCATTAAAGTTATTATCGCAGGTAGCTAGATCTAGACATACAGGGCAGGGACACTTTGATCTTTTAGCCTAGACCCCAAATATGACCAAAAAACCCACAGATTGAGAAAACTTAAAAAATAGGTTTTATTTAAAACCAGCCAAATAAACAATATTTGCATTTTTTTTAAGAATGCACAAAAACACACATACAAGGGTAGTCATATATGGCAAGTCTCAAACCTACTTGAGCAATATAAAGGAAATATTGGTGGATGTTACCAAAATCTTGGAGTCATATTGCTTGAGCGAGTGCAATGTGTTTGGTTCTCACATACGCCCCTTGCTCCTTGTTGGCAAATTACAGTTTACAACTTTACAGCTTACAACTGACATAATGGGATTCTCCTTACAAGTGCAGTACAAGCAATTTACCCTATTCTGTGCTTTGACTTTCCCTATACGCAGTGTAGTAATGCTGTCCTAGACGTTTGGTCTATTAATGTGGCCAGACTCATCACCGGCTTAGACATGTGTCAATGTAAGTGGTGATCTTACAGTTGGGGGGTGTCCTGCAAACTATGGCCCACATTTATTACAGTATTTGCGCCATTTCTCTGTCTGACTTTGCACTGAAAAGAACGTGCAAACTGCTTGCACATTTATTTATACAGTGTATGTATAATTTATTTATACAATGTATTTATATGGTTTTGTGTTGCAGCTGCACTGTGACTGACAAGACATAAAAATGTGCCTCTAAATGGTGCACACATCCAGAGTATTGCAGGGGGCACCAGATTCATGAAGACCATTTGTTCATGGCCAGTTTTGATAAATGTGGGTCTGTGTTTGTAGAAATAATAGTGGACATAGACAAAAGTTTTGCTGGCCAGCAGAAGAAGAGAAGAAGAGAAAGATATGCACACAGACAAACAAACTTATTCACTATCCACCCCCTTACAGGGGCATAACTAGTGTGGGCGCATTACCAGTGTGGGCATTACTAGTGTGAGGGCATTATTCTGTGTGGGTATTATTAAAAAGAGGAAATTATTTAGTGCAAGGGTAACATTCAGGGGGCAAATTGATTAGTGAGGGTTATTAAAGGGGCATTCTCATGTATAGGATATATGATCCCCGTTTTTGAGATGAGGAGCGGTTCCCTGTCCCATCTTCCATTAATGATTTAACCTGGGAAAAGGCCTAAATACTGTTCATGAGAATTTCCCTTTGCAAGTTGGCCAATTATTACAATCATTGCCACAATGAGGGGCATTATACACCACAAGAAAGGGGTGTAATGTAAAGTATAGGGCCATACACTGTGTGGGGGCAGAAATTGGTGGATCCATTATAAAATGTGCAACAATAAGAGGTGAATTATAAAATGTGAGGGCACAGTGAGGACAATGTATTGTGAATAAACCGGAAAGTATATTATTATGCTATATTTATGGCACTACACTTAGGCGCTAATGTATAAAGTTTAGGGGACAAAATCAAGACAGTTTTCTGTGTATGGTCCCAATTGGAGACATTATAAAGTGTGGGGCCCACACTGGACGGTATTATACAGTGCAGGAATCATAATGGGGCGGAGTTACAACATGTTATGTTATCAGGGCTGGATTATTGTGGCCGCCCTAAGGTCGCTCCCTTCAGGGCTCCCACCACTTACTCATAAGTGGGCCCCCGACTGTCTGACAGTTTTCAGTCACCTTCTGCATGCATCATGCTTTTTCAGGAGCTGCGCTGCATGCAGAGTGACAGGTAGGCCAGCAGATAGCCTAACATGTAAGTAGGAGAAAGTTAAGAATATTAATGATAATTTAGAATAGTAATGTGTATTTCTGTCAGAGCTACATCCAGTGAAGGCCCCCACCACATTTTACTCCCTGGGGCCTCCACCTACCTTAATCTGGTGCCGTATGTCATGTTATGCTCTGTGCTAGTATTTTCAGTATTCAGTATTTGCAGTATTTGGGAGGACAGCGTTAACAGACAATGTTAACGGAAGGATTACACAACTGTTAGAGGACGATGTAGAGAAAGTAAAGAACATGGTCATTTGGGCCTAAGATAATGAACAAGAATAACTACAATCTGAGGGCACGTCACCTACATTCACTGGATGCAATAGGTAGGGCTTTCTTCTGTGTATAATTACAGTTATTCAGTCACTATTACTAGTCATGCCATGAAAGTGTTATACTGTATATGGTGTTCTAGAGACCCCACAAAGCCAGAGGGGTCTATAGCTTGTTGCTGGTCTTCTCAAATAAGATAATTAGTATTATATAAGGTGAAATTAGAAATAGTTTGAAGGAACCTGGTCTGGATAAAGAAGTGGTCTTTTGGAGAGGTTTCACATAATATGAAACAAAAATTACTTTTTAAAGTACAATACTAACTAGTTTTACTATAAGAAACTTTAAGAAAATCAAATGAAACATGTTATATAACATGGTATGTGATTGCAATGTACTTTCCTGGTGTATAAATCAAGCAGCATTGTACTGTAGTTATAATTACTAAAATTGGAGTCTCTCTCAATATTTTACAGTCAGTGCTCCCAATCTCATACCTTTCATGTATTTAGTAATATACTGCATATGAACACTTCTTTATATAGTGGTTGTATGGTACGACGTGTCTCTGAAAGTAATTAGCCCACAGATAATTACTCCTTCAGAAAACTGGTATTTATAGCAGCGCTGATGTCAAAGAGATCTTCTTTTATTAGCTGAGGGTTGAACAAAGACCAATGAGTGATATGGATCATACTATGGGAGGAATCATAGCCTGCTGGCTGACATAAACGGGGGCAACATCATTTGATTCAGTGCAGACTATTTTTTGTATAGAAAACTAGTATTTTATATAAAATGCAATGTTGCAAGCTGTGATTTTATGGCTGTTGTAATATTACATAAATACTGAAAATATAATAGCACCACACAATCACAAATCTAATCTGTAGTAGCCTTCACCAGTGAGGAGGTGTGGAACTGTGGGCATGGCCCCTGCACTGAACATAGGTTTCTCTCCTATGTCACATAAGTCTCCTTCTGTTGTCTGCTAATTATTCATGCCTCTCAAAGGGCAGTAGATGGGCAGGAAATTGTCTTGTTTGGCCGACCCGTCCAATCTATTCCTCCCCATGTCTTATGCCTCCTCACTATTCAGCACGTCATGTCATGTGACCAGGGTGATGTCATCTAAGGTCCCCTAAAATTTGCTATACCTATCCCATGAATGTTTATGATCACAGGAAATGATAACATGTCTCCATGGACTTATAATTCCCCCCATCCTCCATGGAGGCATGATGTGATTTCATGTGATCAGATAAATACATGAGGTAGATATAGCAAATTTTAAAGGACGTTAGATTACATTACCATAGTCACATGACATGAATGTAACACAAGGCACCATGTAAACAAATTTGACACAGTATTTCCTATAAGTAAAAGAGCTTTATATGTTTGAAGTTCAATATTGGCAGACAGTCCCCAAGTATTAGTTCCACACAGTAACATGTCCTAGCAGTGAGAGAGAGCAATCAGGAACAAGGAGGCAGGGCCTGAGATTTGAAGAGACACAGAGCTGTCAGTCAAAATTAAGAGGTGTGGTTCACTGGAAGCTCAAGAGAAAGGAATAGTCATCTCCATGATAAAAGAGTCACATATGCTAATTAATCATAAAACCAGCTATAATTGAGGTACAGTGCCTCACTGGTAGCTAATTTTAGGTCATATGAGGGGTACTTGTAACCCTTTACTAGCAGGCATTGTTGGTTTGAGGGATAATATTCTGATTTATTACTTGCATAGTACTTGCACTTTAACAGGTGTTGCGGTGGGTGTCCACTTATAAATGTTGTAGGATTAGTATAACGCACTACAAAATATGTTGACTCAATTTTCACAAAACAGCTTTGTTTATCAAACCGAGCAAATCTGTAATCTGAGAAAGACTCCCACAAGGCCTCAACATCTATGCCAAGTGTTATATAAATATGTGTTGAAGTCAAGCAACTTTTTGGGCTAAGTTGTGCTAAACTTTTTCAAATTTGGACACCACACCTGAAATTATTGAAACGTATTTAGGAAAGTGGGCTTGTTTAGCCTGTCAAGGTGTTCACTAAATCTAACAAATTTAGATATTTATTGCTGCAAAAATTTGCTGCAAATTATGGCTCCAGGGTGATATTTCTTAGACCTTAACTCAGAAGTTCAACTAAAAGGTGCCTTGTATTCTGCTTAAAGAAAATGTCACCACTTATTACCTTATTACATAAATGCAAACACTGTCTTTTTAAAGACAACTAGCTATGTATAATCCGGCATCAGAGTAAAAAACAGCAAGGGAAGACTACATGTGTTTAGCAGGTTATAGTTCACCTAGCTATGACCTAACTCACATACACTACAAGAAGTCAGGAGCACTGAGCAAATAAGACACTAGTCTAAGATAATTTAGAGAAGAAAGCAGCCGGCAGTATATTCACACACCAGCAGCGTACCTTTATCAATGTAGGTCGCAGGTTAGGCCAACCACATTGTTGCTGATAATAGGAAGAACTTGGAAACCATGCAACATGTGGTTTCTGATAAGCACACAGCGCTGGGCATGTGAGACTTCTTCCATCAGCTGTTTATCACTTTGAAGTTATTCAGATAAAAGAAATGAAAGCAGAATGTTTGATTTTTATTTACCAGAATGAAACTGTAGAATCTATTGAATGTGTAATCTAATTTGACAGATAATTGTAGAAAAAAATGAAGGGGAATATCTACATATAAGAAATAAAAATTTGGACAAAATAACTTATCAAAACCAGTTTGAGGGATTTCAGTCTGGATCTTGATATTAGAATATCATATACATTAGGCTATGAGTAATGGAGAATACAAACAACTGTGGCATCCACCATGTTTAAATGCAACTCCCGATATATATTTCCCAACTCAATAGCTCTTGTCACATAGGACAACATTGCTTAATATTCTGTTTGACTAGGTCCTGTAGTTTCATTGCTATCCTCCTCAGTTGAGCCTGTACCTGCAGTAGATGCTTGTGAGATTGTAGCTTGTCTGAATGTCTAGCTTGAAAGAGAGCTATGAAGGTGCAGATCTGTGGATGCACAAATCTTCTACACAGAATAGTAAGGTAGATGGTCTCTACTGTTCCCTATAAGTCCCTTCAGCCCAGTATGTGATTCTGCAGAATTTTATCTGTCTCTCTCTGCACCTCAAATTGTGTCACATGCTTCATTGAAGCTACCCTCCAGCACATTCTGTTCTCCAGACAGTTTCCAAACAGCAGGAAAGCTATGAACTCGTAGTGCTCACACAGCACAGATACACTTCTAGTAACTGTTTCACTGCTGGTATCCACTACTTTTACATGTTCAGTGCCCCTCCATGAAAACAGCCAGGTTGTCACTATATAGTCCAGTCTGTGCACATTCAGTTGATGTACTCATAGGAATCTCACTGGATTTACTGCTAAATTACTTTATGAGGGAAGTCATAATTGAAACTGGGACAGCCTACATTTGACTCACATTCAGGGGAAAGACAGGAATAGGTTCACTTCACTTTACAAAACTAGTTATCAATCCGCTCAGCTCCTCCTTCTCTAGAGCATTCTAACTGTAGATTACTCATTTTCATGGTGACAGGTTTATTTTAACAATAATGATACTACCATCTTCATAAGTTCCTATTATAATCAATTCTAGGAAATATTTTCAGAAGATGGTCTTTTTTTATTTTATATTGCCATTACACCCTCTCTCCCCATCTCTCCATAATGCCTGACTTAGCATATTGCTTTAGAACCTCTGTAAGGTCTGCCTGTATTTAGGCCCCTTCCACACTCGCGAGTGTGATGGGATGAACTGACAGGATGAGTTCAGTTCCGGTTTGCAGCATTTGGGGCGTGTGATCCGAGCAGCACGAGTGTGGAAGGGGCCATAGGGTTCACACATGAAGAAGAAAAAGATGTCCCAACACCCTTGTAATTAAAACTTTATGACATTAAGAACACATGCTATTTTGTACAAGTTAACAATTGTAATCACTTAATAAAACCTTTTCTGTTGGGGTTTCTGTGATTCTATATAGGGACAGTCACCTAGGTACTGGGATAATTACAAAATTACATCTAAAATTCAAAAACCCTAGATTCTGCCGCAGCATTTCCTCCTGGCAGGTATTTGAAGAGCGGTTCCAGCTATTTAGTGCTTTGTCATGTGAGATGATCACGCACAGGAATAATTCTGAGTGACTTGAAGAGTCAAGAAGGAAATTTTGCAGGAGCAGCTCTAGGCAGTTGAGCTGTCTTTCATGCTACATTTACTAACAACCTTTCACATGAATCATTTCACACATTAACAGGTTTTATTGCTTATCCTTTGCCTATAGCACCTATAAACTCCTCACTGGAAAGGTTTAAGGCAGCCACACGTAGAGTAAGATTGATTCAATATCAAGAGTGATTGTTCAACATACATTACAACATTTACTAGTTTAATAATAATCTGCTCTGGAAGTTTAGACTTTTACCCATTGTACTCAAGTAAGATTGAAAATAGCATATTCTAAGTTCATGATGACTTACTGTGCAAACACATTCATTATGGGTGTAAAGAATTAAAGCCACATACTTGACTATGATGAATATGTGGCTGATGTCTAATAGTTGGTGGACCAGACTGCTCTGGAAGAAAATACCTTGGTCATGCCTTGTGGGTATTTATATCACTGTCCCCATTCCTAACAGTTGAGTGATTAAAATCTGCAAAACCTTTGCCTTAATATGGTAAAAGTGTCAATGTTTGTAAAAATTTATTGCATAATTAAAGGAATTGTCAGGACCTCCATTATCTGGTAATTTACAATAGGTACCTTTTTTTTAAAGGTCATCTACCACCGCATTTAGGGGTGTACTTGTATACAAGTTAAACCAATGACAATTGATATATTTGCATAACAAAGATTTTTTTCCTACCTTCACCCATGGCATCATTCCAAAGGAATGGCAGTCTGCCATCTGGTGCAGGTTCAGCTCTGACCTGGGCGCAGTGAGAAAAGATCACAATTACAATGAGCACAGACTTCAAACAAACTTATATCATCAGTCAGACTTCTACTTTGCGGTTTTTACTTTATGAAAATGAGCATACACAGCGGGTCATATGCATCTGCAAAGATGACAGCTGCATTCACACTGTAACCATGTTTCTCCAAAAATCAAGGCGCTTATATTATTTTTTGATTCCACATATTCAAGTCATCATCTTCTTTCCAAAACCTGAATTCCATTGTAAATTTCTTCATTTAGAATCATTGGCGCCAAATAGAAATGGCAATTTCCTTAAATGAGCCCCTGTTGTCCTTGCACCTGCACCTTGCACCTCCCCTCTACTTCTTAACCATGCTGACAGACTGGAGAGAACACATTTAAAACAGTTATAATTTATGTAACAAGGCACTTAGAGACACAGTTGAGCAGAATCTTTCCTTTAATATTCCATAAGGATTATGTTTCTAGTTGCTACAGAATCAGGAGTACAATCAGGAGTGTAAGCTGAATTTTAAGATTGAACTGTAAGTTTAACATATCTCTGGTTCTGTGGATCCTAGAAAAGCAATCTTTCAAAAATCTGAACTGTCTTTCTAGCTGCCATGGTGCAGAAGATATAGCCATTTGAAGTGTGGATAGGGTTTATTTTTGGAGTAGGGCTGATATTTCGACTTTACTTTGAAAAGGATGATAATTCATGCTAGGGCTTCTTTACTGGGTAAATAATATATATATATATATATATACTTTTTCTACAAGTAAATAAACAAATAAATACATGGAATAAATAAGAATTGATTTCTTTCAGAACATGCCATGATATCATCCTCCATGCCCCAGTGTACAATCATATCAAAAGACACATTCTGCAGACATGCCATGGTTGGCTGAAGGTTGAGCATGGTCGTGTGTAATAGAATGACCCTGTTCTCCAGGGCAACCTTTGTACATTTTAATATTTCTATTCTAGGTCATAAGGTTTCATCGATTCATGTCCTTACAACATTTCTCATTCTCCACCAATCTTGCTCTAGGTTCATATAAGGGAGGTTAAAGGGAATCTACAATCAAAATCAAGCATGATAAACCAGCTACACTTACTCATAGATTTAGGCACCATGACCATGAAAATGTGTCCCTGGTTTATCATGCTTGATTTTGATGGTAAATTTGGTAAATTTTCCTAACAGGCCTTATTTTTATCAAGTAGAAGTTAGTAAAAATGTGTTCTTTTTATCTCTTTATTTAGTTTTTTAAATGTTAACATGAAATTTTACAGATAAAAAACAAGAACAGTATGACTTGTACACCAATAATAGTAACCTTAAATACAACATTCAATATAGTTAAAGATCTTAATAAAGTGTAACTGCCATTATTCCGTTTACCATTAAATACATGTTCTTCCCATTCACTAACCCCCCCCCCCCCCCCCCCCCACTCGGCAGCGAGAGAAAAAAAAATTTTTAAAAAAGGGAAACTTTATGAACCAACTAGGGAGACTTAGGTATCTTCCTCACATAGCCATCTCCTTTTCCATACCATCTCTTTCTTTGCCTCTATATATTTAATCTTTTCAAACATTTTGATTCAATTCAACCTATTGTACCACTCTTCAATTTCTAACGGTCTGGTGGATTTCCATCCATATATCAACATACCTCTAGCTATCTGTAAGGCCACCAATAACCATTGGACTTGATCTTTAGAGCCAGTTATATCAGCAGTATTTCCAAGGACCAGCACATCCGGTACCTTAGGAATATCTAATCCAAGGAATTTACACACCTCCGAGTGGATTCCCTCCCAGAATTCCAAAACCTGACGACAATTCCAAATCATATGCAGAAAATCTGCATTTAATTCTAGACATGTGAGGCACTTTTCTGTTCGTTTTTTCTTAAAGTAATTTATCTTTTTGGGGGTATAATATAATGATATATATATATATATATGATTTTAATCTGAATTAGTTTGAGGGGTTCGGGGGTGGACACGCTACCAACATTCTGATATATACTTGCCCATTGGATTTCTGACAGAGTCCCAGTATCCTCTTCCCACTTTCTTTTACTATTGTGCTGCAAATACTCATAAAAATTTACCAACATATATTTGTATTAGTGATTTTCTTTTCCCTTTTATATTCCCGAGGAATTCCACAACCTGATACCTATTTGCCCTTAAATATTCTTCCTTACTTATACTTTTAGATCTGTGATACAACTGAATATATTGAAAATAGTGTTTGTCCTCTAAATTGTAAAGATCTTTCAGCATATTGAAAGAGATTAATCTCCCATCCTTAAAGATCTGTGATATTTGAGTGATACCCCTATCTTCCCAAAGCTTGCGACCCTTAAAGTGCCACATCTCTTTCAAAAAATAATGATTCCATAATGGGGAGTATGTTGTACTCGTATTTAAGTCATAGTGCTTCCTAACCCACTCCCATACTTTCCTAAAACACCTACATGTAGAGACCCGTGCTAGATCTGTTAATTCCAGAGCCCCGGAGTCCAATAACACAAACCCATTATTTGTGTCCATATTTCCCTTATGTGATATAGCCTTAATAACTATCTCATCGTTCCCCCCCCCAACAGATATTGAAGTATAGCAGATACAAAATACAAAAAAAAAATTTGGCAACGCCCAACCCCCTAGCCTTTTCGGTTTACAAAAATATTCTAATTTTAATCTAACCCTCTTTCTTCCCCAAATTAGCTCATTCAAAAGTTTTTTCAATGATTTTAAAGTATTTCCCACTAATCCAGATCGGTGTGACTGTAATTATATAGAGGATTTGTGGTAATAAAATCATTTTTAGCCTATCTACCTGTGTTAGAGGCAGTTTAACCCATACATGTATTTTCTTCCTAATTCGCTGTATTAATGGCACTAGATTGTCTTCAGTGTATGTCCAGGGGTCTGCAGAGACTCTTATGCCCAAATATACTATGGTATCACCTCTATCCAGAACTAACAGATCTCCACTATTCCTGACTGTGAAGTCATCCACTGGAAGATGACAAGATTTTTTCCAGTTCACTTCTAACCCAGAGAATTTACTAAACTCTGCTATGGTTTCCATTATTATCAGGACCGATTTCTCTGTTTCATCTACTGTAAATAATATGTCATCTGCGTACAATAACATTTTATCTTTTATTCCATTACACCCCCATCCTAAAATATCTAAATTATTTCTACATTTGCCTGCCAAATGTTCAAGAAACAACACAAACAAGAGCGGGGAGACTGGAGACTGTACCTCTTGAAATAGCAAATTCCTCTGTCAAGTCCTGTCCAATCCTGATTCTGGCTTTTGGATCTGCATATAAAATTTGGATGTACAGGCGGTCCCCTACTTAAGAACACCTGACTTACATACGACCCCTAGTTACAAACGGACCTCTGGATTTTAGTAATTTACTGTACTTTAGTCCTAGGCTACAATAAAGAGCTTTAACAGTTATCAATGGTGTCGGTTATTAAGATTTATTGTTTATCCTGGTTCTTATGACAATCCAATATTTTTAAAATCCAATTGTCACAGAGACCAAAAAAATTTTGACTGGGGTTACAATAATAAAGTATACGGTTCCGACTTACATACAAACTCAACTTAAGAACAAACCTACAGAACATATCTTGTATGTAACCCGGGGACTGCCTGTACTTAATAAACTGTATCCCAAACCCAAAGCTTCTCAACACCTCCCCCCTGTCAAACACTTTAGCTGCGTCAATTGACAGGATGGAGCGGATCTCCCCCCAGCCCAGCTGCATCCCAGCAAATATCCTCCTCACATTATTAGACACATATCTGCCCGGGATAAACCCGGACTGATCCTGGTGTATCAACCCTCCCACAACCATTTTAATTCTTATTGCTAATGCTTTCGCATAAATTTTAATATCTGTATTTAGTATGGATATTGGGCGATAGGACTCTATATCTGTATCAATTTATTTTTCTTAGGGACAAGTGTAATAATATGGCCTCTCTCATCGAGACTGGTAAATCACCCTCCTTCAAAGAGTAGTTCAAGACCCCCAAAAGGATAGGTATTAGAACCTTCTCACACCTACGGTATATCTCGAATGGTATTCCATCCGAACCGGGAGCAGTATTCCCAGATATTGTCTTGAGAGCTTCTCCGTGATCTGTTCAACTAGTTGACCCTTTTGCGTATTTGTTAATTGGGGTAGTTCAATCCCCTCAAGATATTCTCTGACCTTATCTACTCCCTGTGTGGTGTTTGAGATGTATAATTCTGAGAAGAATTTTACAAACTCCTGTTGAATTTTAATTTTATCATTTATAAAAATTCCCGTACTGGTCCTAATTCCATTTATCCCCACATTTGGTTCCTGATTTTGCACTACCCTGGCCAACATCTTCCCTGGTTTTCCCTCTTCACAATGCTTTTTATACCCTGCAAAAAACCTAGCGTGTTCTGCCTTCTCTAATAACACATCTGCAAGTTCCTTGTGGGTTCTGTTCAATTTCTCAAAATTCTCGTTGTTCGGGTTAGCTCTAAACTTTCTTACCTTACTTTCTTGAATATACTCTTTTAACCTTTCTTCTTGCTTACGTTTTGTCTTTTTTTGTAGTAAAAATGTGTTAACAAACAAACTCCTTTCTTATTTAAAAAATGTGGGATTTGGCATTACAGGAATATTGTATTACTTTTCACAGGGAATATACAAAAATAAAGGATCATCTACCACTATTAGTCACTAGGAAAAAATAAAAATGCATCAAAAATTCCTAAACTAAATAACCAAGTAACTTGCATTAATAAATAAAATACACATTCCATGTAGGTATGGTACTGTAAAACTGTAATGTAAACACATAACAATAATAATAATTCCTTTATTTATATAGCGCCTACAGATTAAGCAGCGCTACACAGAGCTTGCCAAATTGGTTCCCTTCCCATGGGGCTCACAATCAAAGCAACCTAGCAGTATGTTTTGGAGTGTGGGAGGAAACCGGAGGACACGGAGGAAACCCAAGCAAACACGGAGAGAACATACAAACTAGCTGCAAGGTAGAAATGCTACCCACTTAGCCACCAATGTAACAGTTGCTAATGCATTTACTATACTAATGCAATTTAAGGGCATTACTCCTTTTATTCTTCTATTAAATAAAAGAAATAGAAAAGCTTGAAAAAAGAAAAAAAAAATTCTATTAAAGCACATCTACCACCAGGATCAAGGATTGTAAAGTAATTTTCACAAAAAAAAAGGCTTTAAAAAGTATGCAAATGAGTCTGTGGGGCTTCGATGGGTTAATAAAACTGACTCTTTAGTATGGATATATTTAACATTTCCTTCTTAGCCTTGACAGAAAGACATACACATCTTTGTAAAAAAGCTAGACGTTAGCTTGTAAGACATTACCAGGCATTGTGACTGTGTGATATTTCACATTCGGAAGGCCATATGTCATTGTAACTGCCGCTCTATATGCAGATTCATCTTGCAATGGATTGAGTGGGGAATCAATAATCCAATACTAGACATTTTACTTACCACTTGATTTTTCATTTACCCAAGAGGTCTCTAAGCCAGTAAAATGCAGTAGAGAATTTCCCTATGTGTACCAATCATCCTGATGACTAGCCGACTGATCCTCGGGTATATAGCTTCTATAAGTTGCCACCCACTGAAACCAATGCCTATGACATTGATTATGCAATAGTCCTCCAGAGCAACAGTTGTTTATTGCAAAGACTTTACACTGTAACAAATACCGGAACATCCTATGATAATGCTGTGTAATAAAAATGGGTCTGGGACTATCTCTTAACGGCAAGCTGTGGATAAGCAGTGATAGGATTTGTAAGAACAGAGCTTTCACAGGGCATCTGCATCTTGACAACTCAGCAAGCAGAGCTATATTATTCTTAAAATCTGTGCAGTTACAGCAGTTAGACAAGTTATAAATGAGCAATATAGTATGTAAATGTAATTAATTATCTAATATCTGTTAAAAAGTGTGACAGGCCTGATATTCGGCCTTGGAGGGGAATAGGGAACAAAGATGTGTCTACAATTTTTGCAGGAAAAACATATTTATTCCTCTTCACCTTCCCTGCCACTTGCACTGATTATCAACTCACTAGTTCACAGCCGCTGCCTAAAGACGTCTATGGAAGGGAAAGAGGACATGGCAGCCTCATCAGACAGACTCATAGGGACTTCCTACTTTTTGAGAGACAGTCAGAAAATTCAAGATATCTCAGAATTAAAAAGGTGTACGACTTGCAAAATACAGCATCAAACATAACACAACTGTTATGTTTATGGTCAATGGGTTGACTGGGGGAAGTACAATAATGTCCTTACTTTAGCAATTTATCATTTATCAATTTATCATTTATATCTAAAGAACCATTAATTTCATGGTGTTATACATTCAGTGAGGGGTTCACATACGTTAGACAGGAAAACATGTTTGTGCAGAATATAAAAACTACAGAGATCTGGAACAAGTGGAAGGAGAACCCTTTCCAATCTATATAGGAAGGTAAATGGTGACACAAGATGACGTCTCACAATCTATATAGGAGGGTATATGGAAACACAAGGTGAGGGATCACAATCTATATAGGAGGGTAGATGAAGACACAAGGTGAGGGATCACAATCCATATAGGTGGTTAGATGGAGACACAAGGCTCAGAAAACAAGCCCCTCACACAGCTCTCTACATGGAAAAATATAAAAATGAGAGAGATTTTCGAAGGTGGGGAGTGAAAATATGGAAATACAAAAACAAAAAAGAGCCAGGTCATTAAGGGGTTAAAAGCTGCACAAATAATACATTTTAGAGTCTAATAACAGACTTAGACTATTGCTCTGATCTCTCTTACTTTAACCTGCAGCTCTTCCTGGCTTATCGCTAAATAGGCTGTTGTGTACAGTATAGGTGCACAACAGCCCGTGAGCCCTCTTCATACATCCCTTACACCTCTGCGCCTTAGAGCTACGGCGCAGAACGTTAAGGGGTTAACATGGGGCCTGCAACACAATTCTGCCATGATAAATGTGGCGCACGGTGCAACTGAGCATGGAACTCGCCCCCTTTTAGTGTAGAAACTTCTTACATACATGTGCAAGCAGTTTGCACTAGAAAGAATGTGCAAAGTCAGAAAGTAAACTGGCGCACAGAGCTTAGTGAATGTGCCCCAAAGTGTTGATATATAGAAATTACAGGTGATTTATTTCTAAAAATAAGAAAAATAAGATATTTATTGGGACATTTGTACTGATGTAAATACAAGGGCTTCTCAATAAATTAGAATATCAGCAAAAAGTTATTTTTTTCAATAATTCAATTCAAAAAGTGAAACTCATATACCGTATATACTTGTGTATAAGCCGAGTTTTTCAGCACAAAAAATGTGCTGAAAAACGTCCCCTCGGCTTATACACGAGTCTATAACAAAAAAAATTACCCACTTAAAAAAAAATAAACTTAAATACTCACCCTCCGATGTCTTCTCTCTTCTATCTTCCGGCATGGAGGCGGCCATGGTTTCTTAGTGGCCGCGCATACTATGACGTCAGCAGCGGCCGGGTCATAGTATGCGCATGCTAGAAGAAGAGATGGCCGCTTCCATGCCGGAAGAGAGAAGAGGAGCCGCGGAGAAGAAAGAAGACGGGACGCGATGACATCGGGGACATCGGTAAGTCGCGCCGACATCGGGGAGCCGCGCTGACATCGGAGGGTGAGTATATAAGTTTATTTTTTTAAGGGCCGTGGGGGCAGGCTGGCTGTATACTACTAGGGGCTGCTGTATACTTCTAGGGGCTGCTGTATACTACTAGGGGCTTGCTGTATACTACTAGGGGCTGCTGTATACTACTAGGGGCTTGCTGTATACTACTAGGGGCTTGCTGTATACTACTAGTGGCTGCTGTATACTACTAGGGGGCTGTTGTATACTACTAGGGGCTGCTGTATACTACTAGGGGCTGCTGTATACTACTAGGGGCTGCTAAATACTACATGGGGGCTGGCAGGCTGTATACTACTGGGGGCTGGCAGGCTGTATACTACTGGGGGGTTTGACCAATGCATTTCCCACCCTCGGCTTATACTCGAGTCAGTAGTTTTTCCCAGTTTTTGGTGGTAAAATTAGGGGTCTCGGCTTATACTCGGGTCGGCTTATACTCGAGTATATACGGTAGTAGTTACAATAAAAGGGAACTTTTTCAAGTGTTTATGGGTTAATGATTATGGCTTAAAGCCAAGACAAACCCAAAAGTCATTGGCCAACATTTATTAAAGTGTTTGCGCCAGTTTTCTGTCTGACTTTGCTCTGAAAAGAACGTGCAAACTGTTTGCACATGTATTTATAAAGTGTCTGCGCCAGTTTTGTGTCCACCACACCACAGAATTCTGCACCTAAAGGAGCCGATTCGGTACATTTGCCACATTTATTTTTAGCGACTTAATAGAATTGTGTCTCACGCTGTATGCTAAAGGTGCACCAAAAAATTATCTGCCGCACCCTGCACATTAGTGAGAAACTACTTTTGAGAAATGTGGGCCATTGGACCATATTTACTAAGGGCCATTCGCCAGTATTCTATCGGACTTTGTCTGTTCTTTTAGGAAGTGTCTGAGCCAAATTTCTGCATTGAAGTGGGTGTTCCGGTGCTCAGTACCATGTTCCAGATTTAACATGCAAAGTCAAAAAAGACAGAATTTTGTCGCACGCCCTATGTTGAAGGTGCATAAAAAAATTGGTGCATTCTGTCAGAGTAGTGCAGAGGGGCGCCAGATTCATGCAGCATGTGCGCCAAAAATCCTGAATCTGCCGTCCACGGCACAATACACAGGCAAACCGAACATAGTGCAGTTTGCAATGTTCTTAGTAAAGGAGCCCCATTATCTCAGAAAATTAAAATATTATATAAGACCAAATCTATAGAATTTTTTGAACAGAGAAATGAAAAGTATCTACAATAAATGCCCGGTCTACTTTTACATGAATCAATGCATCAATGTGGCGCGGCATGGAGGTGATCAGCTGCTAGAAGGCTGCACTGACTTTGGTCTTAATAAAACACAGTGGACCTACACCAGCAAATGACATGGCTCCCAAACCATCACTGATTGTGGAAACTTTATAGTAGACCTCAAGCAGTTTGGATTGTGCCTCTTCACTCTTCCTCCAGACTATGAGACCTTGATTTCCAAACGAAATGCAAACTTTACTTTCATTTGAAAAAAACACCTTGGACCACTGAGCAACAGTCCAGCTCTTTTTCTCCTTGGTCCAGGTAAGACGCTTCTGACATTGCTTATGGGTCACAAGTGGCGACACTAGCAGCCCATGTCCAGGATATGTCTGTGTGTGGTGGCTATTAAAGCACTAACTTTTGTAGCAGTCCACTGAAATTTCTGAATGGCCTTTTCTTAACAATCCCATCAAGGCTGCGGTTATCTTGGTTGTTTGTGTACCTTTTTCTACCACACTTTTTCCTTCCACTGAACTTTCCATTAATATGCTTTGATACAGCACTATATGATCATCCAGCTTCTTTAGAAATGACCTTATGTGTCTTACCCTACTTGTGGAGTGTGTCAATGACCGTATTGTGGACATCTGTCAAGTCTGCTGTCTTCCCTAAGTTTGTGTCACCAACTCAACCAGACTAAGGGACCCTTTGAAATACTTAGGAAGCCCTTTGAAGGTGTTTTGGGTTAATTATTAACATTTTTTGAGATAATGACTTTTGGGTTTTTTCTTGGCTCTAAGCCATAATCATCACTTTAACATAAACACTTGAAAAAGTTCACTTTGTGACTCTATATAATACATGATTTTCACTTTTTGAATTGAATTACTGCCCTTGTATTTACATCAGTACAAATGTTGCAGTAAATATCTTATTTTTCTTACTTGTTTGAAATGAATCACCAGTCATTGCTATTGGATATCAACACTTTATGTAAATACTTTGTAATGATGAACTTATACACAACAGCCTAGAGCTGCAGGTTAAAGAATGAGTGAACAGAGCAATGGTCTATTATACGACTCTAAAATATATATATTTTTTGTAAAACTTTTGCATGCTGTGAAATACAGCTATTTTTAATCCATTAGATACAGGGCAGGGCAAGTATACTGGAACTATACCATATGTAAAGGAAAGTTACTGTACAACTTTGTATAGGCTTCAATGCCTACGATTTGTATGGACTTGGCTTCGGTTGAACCTTAAGCTTTAAGTTCTTTATTCAGCCAGTGAGACACTTTATGGTCTTACACATTCCACAGAAGCCAGAAAGTCGTGTGTTAATCGTGCAATGTCACAGCTAAGGACAAGAAGACTCTGTTTACCCATTTACTATGCATCAGCCTCTTCCTGATTACCATTAGACTTTGTCTTGACACGGGACATTAATCAGGCTATTCCCAGGCTGTAAAAATCCCATCGCCTGAACCATGTATCAAATCCTTTACAGGCAATGTCAATATAACATGAAGCCGATAACCGATGGCTGGAAGCTTTTTCTAAAAAAAATCTCTAGGGTTCCATCAATGCCAGCTGAAAAGTTGCTGCTGGTTCAAAAAAAACACAAATGGAGTCTAGGTTTTATCAAGCACTATTCAAAAACGTGAACACAAATGTATAGTTAACGGTGTGTTAATTACCTTCCAACTCAGGAACCCTATGAGAGCAGAGTGGGACCTGCATATGTGATCATACTGCTTGCGATGGAGTAATGTAAACACAATTCTCTTGGCTGCCACCTTAATTTATTATGTTTCGATGAAGAAGTAACACATTGGGGCAGATTTACTTACCCGGTCCAGTCACGATCCAGCGGCGGGTTCTCCGACACTGATTCGGGTCCGGCCGGGATTCACTAAGGTTCGTGCACTGATATCCACTAGGTGTCGCTGCTGCACCAAGGTCGGCTGGAGTTCACCTTCTATTTCTTTGTGCAGGTAAGTGCGTGTCAAGCTAAATTTTTTTTAAATACCGCAATTTTTCTGAATACGTCGGGTTTTCCAACGGCCACACCCCCGATTTCTGTTGCATGCATGCCAGCGCCGAAGTACCACAATCCAATCGCGTGCGCCAAAAACCCGGGGCAATTTGTCGCAAATCGGAAAAACACGACCAAAAAAAGCGATTCGGGCCCTTAGTAAATGACCTCCATTCTGCACCAGGAGATGGCATCTAATGAAAAGAGACCTGGCAAACATGCACGTAGGGAATCTATAGAGGAGGCACTGGGCAGAATCTGTCTGAGCTTCTCAGAAATAAACTTACACTTACTTGTGTCTATAAAATGCAAGTGTTTTACCTGCAGATACCAATATAGCAAATGCCACAACATTTTATTTCATAGGTTTATCTGAAGGAAGTTGGCAAAACAGCTGATAAAATGCAAATGAAGACATGTGTTTAGTGAAGGAGTGCACTGAAGTCATCCATGTCCAATGACCATCCTAGATTTTTAAACAGACCTGCTGCTACTAACAACACCACTCAAATGTATGGTTAAACAGATCTCCAGGACTTCTACCCAACACTATCTACAGCTATGTATGGTAAAAGCTGCTGGTAGGCACCAGGGGCGTAACTACAATGGTAGCAGCCATAGCAGCTGCTATGGGGCCCGCTGTGTCAGGGGGCCCCGGCATCTGGGATTTTGGCTGTGCATATACTGTATTTGTATGTGTGTGTCTAAATGCTTTATTTCTGTGTATATGATGCATAGCTTTATATGCTGTATGCATTTATACATGGTGTGTATATGCTGTATGTATGTATATATGGTGTGTATATGCTGTTTGATTGTAACATGTGTGAGAAAACAAATAGCTATATTTTTTTAAGTTTTAAGGGGGGCCCCGTTCAGAAGTCTGCTTTGGGGCCCTGCCTCTCCTAGTTATGCCCTTCTTAGGCACCCTTCAGCAATGACAATAAGTTAGTTATCCCCAATAACAAAGCTACTAGTACTGGAAGACAAATAAGGAACTCCTAAGTACAGATCTATCAGTAGATATAATTCACATGTGCTGTTTGTTTCTTTGTTACATCTGATTCAGGATGTGTGCAGTACATCTCCAGCTTTCATAGGCTCAAAATCTGTCTGGTAATACAGTGATAGGACCTCCCTTCCCCCCATTTATTGCAGCACAGAAAGGATTGATGAGCAGAACCCCTCTTGATTCTGAAAAGTCATCATTAGAGGTTGTATTTTACAGATCAGGAACATTATTAACAGACAGTGAATGTGAATGGGATGAAAGCAGGTAATAAATGGTATACATACATTTGTGTTGTGTTTATTGCTATAGATTGGGCTGTTTTAGAAATGGGATGCACAGCCACTCTATGATAAGGCAGGTAGGATACTTTGTCATTTCCTTTAAGAATAAAAGATTCCAATGCCTCACTGTTTCTCAGGTAAGTGCTTTCAGGAGATATTTTCCATCAACCACAGACAAAAGAGAGCACTTGATAATCTGTTTAGAAGATTCAGGTAGAGATAATGTGACAGTATAGCGCCATCTCCTGTCACTCCATGTTTTTGGCATACCTGAGATCCAAATCTGCTCCTGTTAACAGCTGCGAAAACACATTGAAGTTACTTTCTCCTTCCGGTTGTTGTGCCACACGGATTCTTTCCAAGAGCATGGTCTGTGAAATAACAAAATACATTACAGTATCTTTCTGAATTCATAAATAGCTGGCAAAGAAAAAAGGTAACAAACTGGTCTAATACCCATAAGGAATCATAAAAGGGGAGCCCAGAGAGAAGATAGAAGGAGAAGGGGAGCATACGTGTAGGTCAGAGGTCTATTATGACAGATTGTCAGGAGACATATTGGGGCACATTTACTAAGGGCTTTTCGCCGCTTTGCAACGCATTTTATTCGGACAGTTCATGTTCTTAATGGCTAAAACGGCTTGCACAGGTATTTAAGAAGTGTGTGTGCTGCAATTGTGTCACACGCGACACTTTTTGTCTCCATGCAACACAAATTAGGGGGAGTGCCGTCGGACTGTGTCGCAAGCCAAAGCACTTAGATGCACCACTAAAAAGATGGTGGACTCTGTCGGACCTGTGCAGGGAAGCGACACATTCATGATTTCTGGTGCACGATTTTAGTGAAACGCCGCACACTGCATTCGAGACGGACAATGCACTTTATAATGAGAGCCATTATATAAGGGAAAACATGGTAACATATTAAAACTGACTTTGGTGTTACACAGAGATGAACCTAAACTCATTGCTGCCTGAGGCAAGCAATATCGAATTGCACCCCCTCTGCATCTTCTAGAACTAATACATCAGTGGGTTCTGCATGCAGTTTCTCACACACATCCTGACATAGGGTGTCAAGAGACACTATTTTTTGGTGTCCGGTTCTGCTTTATAACAGGTGACATCACCCCTGATGCTGCACCCCATCGTCTTGCTGACTAAGGCAAGAGGCTCAGCTTGCCTCATGGATGGTGCACCCCTGCTGTTACACATGTATTATGCTATACATCCAGGATGCCACCAATTAGGGGTTACAATAAGGGTGCATTAATAGGATTTATCAGTGCATGTGGCTTTATCCCAGAAATTCTATAATGAGCCACAAAGCAAGGAGCCATAAGCTCCAAATATGGAATCACTGGATTAATAGGTTTGTGCGAGTCTGTGGAAAATGGCACTCACTGTTTGGCTAGCACTATCCAGTATTCTGTGAAGAATTCTGTAGAATACAGGCCGTTTAGGTGGTGTACAGTAGCACCTGGACCCATAGTCATAGGGGGCCCATAAGTTAAATCTTTCACATTGAAGAGACCATCACTATACGGAGTATTTTATAGTAAGGAGGCCGGATATAGATTTTAGACTGGGGCCCACTAGCTTCAAGTTATGCCTCTGCATTTTAAGACTAAATGACATTTGAGATTCATTTTTAATATTGTGTGTCATTGTGTGTAATATTGGGAGGAGTGTTGTGAACATTTTTCCAATAAACTTTATTTGTAAATCCTTCTTGGTTTGTAAAAACACAGACTGCAAAGTTCCCTTTAGTTATAGGAGAACATTTTTTTCAAGGTATGTGTATATAGAGACTGACTAAAGGTCTATCTCTCTGTGACTGTTTACACAGCCCTGGACAGGGAGTTTTAACCCTTCCTTCTCTCTTTCTGTCAAAAGTATTCTTTGAGCATCATTTTGAAGCAGAATAGTTTATCTCCTTGTTGGCTACTTATACTATGTGAAACAGTGATTTTAATGTACTATAGCCAAAAATAGAGCAGAATGGGTCAATCGTCCATAGAAACAAACACAGGGAGAGCCTCAATTAGTCCACAGACACACCCTATGTTTACAAATCTCCTTATCAACAAAGAGATAATATGAAACCAGAGAGGGACTTTGCAACCTCTTTTTTTAGTTTGTAAGCTCTGTGTCCTAATTCCTATTGTTTCACCTGATTATTTTATCACTCTGCAATGTCTTGTTTTATTTGTATATGTATCCTACGATTTGTAAAGCGCTGCAGAATATAATGGCGCTATATAAAGATTTATTATTATCATTAGCAATCTGAGCAGAATGTCCTTATAAAGTACAGGCAGTCCCCGGGTTACGTACAAGATTCTGTAGGTTTGTTCTTAAGTTGAATATGTATGCAAGTCGGAACTGTATACTTTATTATTGTAACCCCAGTCAAGATTATTTTGTTCTCTGTGACAATTGGATTTTGAAAATGTTGGGTTGCATCATTACACAAACATGAAGTCAAGCTACAGCCACTACTGAATCCCTGGCAGTCACTGGGGCACATTTAGGGCTTTGTGCCGGTTTTCTGATGGACCTTGCACGTTCTTGTAGGTGAAAACGGCTTGCACAGGTATTTAAGAAGTGTCCGCATCACTATTGTGTCACACGCGACCCTTTTGTGGCGCAGCTGCACTAGCCACCATGCGATGCAAATTAGGGGGCATTCCGCCGCTCAGTTGGACCGAGCGCTATATTTAACATGCAAAGTCTGCTGCACGCCCAATGTTAAAAGAGCACCAGAAAAAAAGTTAAAAGAGCACCCACCATTATACACGGGCAGAGCATGTGCCCCACTGCCTTTTTTCGGGTAAAACATTCACAGGCTCAGTTGTACTAGATGGAGGTGCAGCTTGATATAGGCTTACCACTGGCATAGCTATTTACAAATATATCCCGATGGTGTCTTGGAGGCCTTATAATAATCATTTATATAGCATCATCATATTCTGTAGCACCTTAGAAATCATAGGGGATGTATACAAATAAAATAAGACAATACAGAGTAAAAAACTTACTTATATAAAACAATATGAGTGCTTGCTTACAGTGTACAAGGATGAGGGGGGTGACACAAGAGGTATAAGAGCTTGTATAATGGTCCAGTTATTCTTTATAAGGGAAAGTTTGGGCAGCATGGTGGCTTAGTTCTGCTACAGTCTTGCAGCCCTGGGGTCCTGGGTTCAAGTCCCACCCAGGTCAACATCTGCAAAGAGTTTGTATGTTCTCTTCGTGTTTGCATGGGTTTCCTCCCACACTCCAAAACATACTGGTAGGTTGATTAGATTGTGAGCCCCATGGGGACAGGGACTGATCTGGCAAGCTCTATGCAGCGCTGCGTAATCTGTAGGCACTATATATCTATATATAGCTCAGATCCAACAGAGTTCACCATCTTTTTAGTGGTGCATGTAAGTGCAGCACGTCTGACAGCACGTCCCCCAATTTCTGCTGCATGGAAGCCAGCGCAGCTGCACCAAAAATCGATTGTGTGCACCACAATCCCAGTGCACACCTGTTAAATACCTGTCCAAGCCACGTAATGCCTGAAAAAGGTGCACAGTACGATGAAAGTGAGTAGCATGACCTTTAGTACAGGCCCGGCTCCAGCACCCGGCATACCTGGGCAAGTGCCGGGGCCCAGAGAGCTGCCGGGGGCCCACACACACACTGTGCATATCTTCACTTCCTGTGATGAGGAGCTGTGTCCTGCACTGTTCCTCCCCCACTCGGACAGACACAGAACAGGTAGCAGCTCAGGTGTGTATTAGGTGGTTGCGCAGCAGCTCAGGTGTGTATAAGGAGGTTCCGCAGGAGCTCAGGTGTGTATTATGAGGTTCCGCGGCAGCTCAGGTGTGTATTATGAGGTTCCGCGGCAGCTCAGGTGTGTATTATGAGGTTCCGCAGCAGCTCAGGTGTGTATTATGAGGTTCTGCGACAGCTCAGGAGTGTATTATGAGGTTCCGCAGCAGCTCAGGTGTGTATTATGAGGTTCTGCAGCAGCTCAGGTGTGTATTATGAGGTTCCGCAGCAGCTGAGTTGAAGTTTCAGTTTTATTACGTGGTAGAGAGGAGGGGTACACATTATTAGTTTCGCCCTGTTGGTTAAATGACTTCAAAACTGCCCTGACCGTGACACGGCTGTTTGGGATCATAAACTGGGGAATATTTCAGGGAACAGGAGACAGTTTTTTAGTTTTTGAATTTTTAATGCTGGCACGCGAGTTCTCTGCACTGTGGCGCTGTCGCCCAGGGGCCTACTGAAACCTGGAGCCGGCCCTGCTTTAGTAAATGAGCCCCACAGAGTCTAAGTTCAGTGGAACAGCAGAGAAGATTGTTGCTTGGTATTTGGTGGCTAACACATGGAAGGAGTACCCAGGATGAGTTGCTAAAGAGAGAGTTGAAGTTTTATGCAGTTAGGGAATGTGATAGGCTTGCCTATAAAGAAGGGTTTTAAGAGCATGCTAGAAGACTTGGAGGCTGGGAGTGGGAGGTTCAAATTAAGGAAGAGAATAATCTAAGATTGCTGGCAGACCAAAGAGCACAGGTTGGGAAATAGTGTGAAATGAAATAAGAGAGGTAGGGAGTTGCGGCACTGTTCAGAGCTTTGTGGATGAGGGTGATTATTTTAAACTGTATTCGGAATGAGACAGGCAACACGTGCAGTGAATGACACAGACTATAGGCATACGTGTAGAGTTTGGTATGAAAGTTGCTTTAAGAATGGATTGTAGAGGAGAGAGTTTAGTAAAACAGATTAGAAGGGAGTTACAGTAGTCTAGACGAGAGTGAATTAGAATGATAATTAGCATTTTAACTTTGTTTGTTTAAAGACGCATGCAGTAAGTTATTGAATATATACGGTACAAAGGAGAGGTCAGAGTCCAGCACAGCCCAAGAATAATAACATGTCTTAAAGTATCAAACTACTTTCCACTTTGTATAATATATTCATACCAATGATTCATGACTTTAAACCTCCCAAGACCATAACCTATAATTTATGTTCATACCTGAAGGTGACCAGCAGTGATACGTCCTGCAGAATTGAAGTCCAGAGACATGACCATGGAGAAGCGTGTAGAGTTATTACATTCGCTAGTCACCACTCCACCAAAAGATTTTAGAATAGTGAACATTGCATGAATCTTCTCCACTGAAAGACATACACTGTTAGTTATCTAATGCTCACTCTTTAATGCCAGGCATAGCAGTAATGAAGAACAATTGCTGTAAGACCACTAGGCAGTAGAACACAATAGTCATGCCTCAGGTAGGGTACCAGATTTGTGTTGTAGGCTTCAGGGCAGTGACAAAAAGAGAACTTACATTTTCACTTGGCTGGACATGTCACAGGATTTGTGACAAGCTCTTCAAAGTTCTGCATATCTTACATAAGTCCATGTGAGGCCACATAGTGGTTGTGTTATGAAATCCAGCCTGTAGCATGTCATAATGTTGTTTTCATGGCAAACTGGGTACCATAAACAATTTCTAGTAAATTAAGGTCAGATAAATGGGTTTGCTAGTAGTGTAGAGTACAAGCCCAATATGATATCATCTATTGTATATTGAGACTAATATCTACTGTTTAGTGAAAACACCACATATGACACAGGCTTTGGGACTCCAGATGTGTGTCCACCCATATCATATTTAGTTACAGACTCCAAAGTCTCATGATACTGGTTCAATACATTATTATAACATACAAGCAAAATCCTTGCCAGAATGCAGCCCATTACACAAGCACACATAAATATGGTATATAGCATATTACTTTATTATACAATATCACAAAATTGTATTGTATGGAATACCTAACTACGTAAAGCCAAGAAAGCTTGTCACATGGCTCCTATGCCGCACCAGTACTTCTAGTTTTTGGCGCTGCACCCAACCACAAGCTTGGCAATGAGTTTTTTTTTTGTCCCTTGATGTAAGGAGGTTACTTATTGGCTGAAGTGGATCCTTAGATCCACCTGAACTTCCAAGTGAAGTGTCAACAACCCAGATGTATTGGATTAACGTGAGAATTTTGGGCGAGAGAAGCATAACACTCTATAGCTGGAGTCTGCAAGAGATATCGTTTTTTTGTCCTACATAGGGGAGCCACCTTTAAGACATCCAAATGCCCCATAGAACATTCACTTTAGTGCATCTCATAAATCCAATGGAAGAAAACAAGAACAGACAATACCACCGATCAAAGCACAACTTCACATGAGTCCATATTGTGTTAACAAGGAGAGACATGTGGCACACAGACTAATAAGAGACCCTGCAGTGCTAGTGTAGTAAGAAAGAAGATGTAGCAGCCCTCCTGCCTTTTCTTTTCATGCCGCCCCTATTTTCCATGTCTGAAAAGTTGTTGTACTGATAATAGATTACTATCAATTCTTTTGAATGTTTTTGATTGCATATATGTTGCATGTCCTGGTTAAGATGTTGCATGATATGCAAATTAGGGGAGAGATGCATCAATCTGTCTACGTTTATGGATTAATTAGCACCTTAATGCCATCCGCTACATTTACCGAAGGATTTAGACCATTTTTAGGCTGTTTTCCACTGTTTTCTGAAATGGGGTCGTGTCCTTGTTAAAAGGTGCATGGCTGTGCAAGAAAATAACACGTGCACCAGAAAATGCAGTCTGTGAGCCACAAAATTCTATATTCTATATTTTCTGATGCAAAAACTAGACCAACTGATAGGATGTGTAAAGAATGACTCGCCAGTCTTATATCAGACACAGGGGTTAATCTGGCGGAGCAGAGAACTTTCTAGTCCTACTGTGCCCTGGTCTAAAGACACACACATATATCGGCGACACTGACTATTGAAATGTGGGCAAACACAATAGCGCACATTTATTGAAGCATTTGTACCAGTTTTCTGTCTGACTTTGCACTGAAAAGAAGGTGTAAGCTGCTTTCACATGTATTTATAAAGTGTCTGCACCAGTTTTGTGCCGTGGCTGCACTGTGTCCGACAAGACAGAAAAATGTATATTTAAAGTGGCGTGTCAGTGTTTAGTCTTAGTTTGCGCCACATTTATTACTGACGTGCGCCACAATTCTGCAGCATGAACAAAGCGCACCAAAAAAAAAGACTCTGCACCAGTTTTGATGAATCTGAAGCACTCGGCACACTACACAGGCAAACTGCACATAGTACAGACTGCACTAGTTTTAATAAATGTGTATCAGTGTTTGTTCGTTGTTATGATAAAATCACCCCTGGGAGGTATTTAAATGTTGAGGTCCTGGGTGGATGACATCATTAGCTTAAGAAAGTGCATATCAGCATGAAACAGCCTGTTTCCTTACTGTGGTTGGGGTCCCCCGCACTGCTGCACTGATGTTTACTGAGGACTCTTGTCGGTGAGCGCCGCTACTATTTCTTTCTTACTACATTTTGTGTCTTAAATGCCTTCAAAATTACAATCCCAGTCTAAAGACAAAATCCATGTTTGATGTAAAGAAGTCTAGTATGTGACTACCTGTTACCCTGTTGTCCACACTCCCAGCAGCATCCACAAGGTATTCCAATGCCATCTGGCAGCAAGTGGTCTTGCCTGAACTACTTCTGCCCAAGGGGGCAATTGTTTGATCCTGGCGCTGGGTAAGCATGTTCCAGTATGCCTTCTGAGCCACTGAGCAGATGTGAGGTGGCATGTTATCCTTCTTTCCTTTGAACACCTAATGGAGAGAGCTAGTGGATTAGTTGTGCCTGTCATAGACTATACAAAGGAGGAAAATGCATTAGGTTACATCATACAACTATATTTGGTGTTTATGTGCACAAATCTGATATTTACTTCCTCCATGCATAGAATGATGCTTTTGTGATATAAAGAAGTTTGCAGGAATTGTCATTGGTAACAGATAGTATGAGAAGAATACTATAACTATGTATAAACTTTTAAGAAATCCGTTTGTGTGAAACTGATTTCTAAACCGACAACTTGTAATAGATTTACACAACAATCAAGTCAGAAACTGATAGTAAAGTATAGTAAAGGATAGTAAAGTTGCCTGACTTGTAGAAGACACAAAGAGCAAATATGAAAGAATTTGCATGTAGACTTTGCCGCAATGTTTACAGTATTTTAAATACGTAGATGTACAGTGCCATCTAGTGTTTTCAGAAATAACTGCATCCATATAGATAGTTCTGCAAATTACTACATCACTATATAAGTCAAGGGAAAAAGAAAGTCCACCGTCTTTGAATTCTATGGTTTTATGAATCAGGATTGCTTTAAAAAATCTGCTCCTTCAAATCTCTTAAACACAAAACATACTAACGTGACACTATTAACGTATTTACTATTCCCTGCTGCTGCTGCACAGTAGACGCTGCCCTGAAGAGGTTGTCCACTATATGTTAGTGTACATGAAATCAGAATCCTTCAGAAATGCCAGAAGATGGAGGGTCATGTATACACACACTCTCATGAGCACTCACCCTTCTCTAAAGTGTCCTGTGAGCGACCTGTGCTTTGATCTGTTTTCCCTGTTACCTTCCAGGCCCAGCTTCTTACACTATCCCACGTGACGGCGATAGCCAATGTAACGGGAAAGGAAATCAATGCACAGATAACTCACAGGGCGCTGTAGAGGAGTGAGTGCTCACGGGAGTGTATGGTCACTTAACCCTTAAGGACAGGAGCAGCAGGCTGCTGAGCAGGAGGGCATATCTGATGGAGGACTGTGGTTTCTGATTTCATCAAAATACTGCAGAAGTTTATTTGAATATATATTGGAAAGTTGTTTAATAACATGTCCCCAATATATAATGAGAAATGAACATAAAGTGGCCAACGACTTCAAGATAAACCAGCCATTAACGCTGTGAAATGTAAATCATAGAACTCACTATTATCACATTTGCATTGATTGTGCTTTCTTATGCATTAGTGCTGTAACTAAACTTTCATCCCAGGCAGAGACAGAGGGGGAGATGTATTAATGTGTGAGTCTTTAGACCAGTGCAGAGTAGGACTAGACAGTTCTTTACTGCACCAAATTATTCATTGTGTCTGATGCTGGATGATTAGTCTGGTGCAGTATAAGACTGGTGACTTGTACTTTGCACCTCCTACTAGTTGGTCTAGTTTTCTATTGAATCTTCTGGTGTGCGGGCTATTTTCTATCCAGCCATGCCCCCTAGTCACTAAGAACATACCCCCTTTTTTGGACAAGACAGAAAACTGCCTAAAAATGGGTACATTTCATGTTCTAATGACTTCAGTTTTCTGGCGTAGACAGATTCATACATCTCCCCCAGAGACTTTTGGTACTCAGACCAAAGTTAGGATACACAACAAAAACACCCAAGGACAAGCTCTCCTAATTAAGTATTGTATCACTGGTAGAACTAGGGCACTATAGTGCCTGGAATAAGCAGTTACAATTATTCCACAGAAAACATTTAGTAATGCGCTCATCTCTTTGGAAGGCACAATCCACACCATGTTTGGAGGTCAAAAGGCACTGCATAACACCCAAAACACCGTAACAACAGTAACGTTTGAAAATGGGAACATCACCCAAACAATATATCTCCATACAGAAGGTCTTAAAAGCTGTCACCAGCAAATGCTTTTTCAGAAAGTATAAATCAAATTTCAGCAAGTGTGTTATAATATAGTTTATTTTCTTTGCCAATGTGGTTTTTATGGCTTGTTAACGACATTTGCCCAAATTTATTAAAGCCCCAGAGCCAGTTTGTCAGACTTAGCATTTTCTTTTTAGTGAAAACTGTTTGCACATGTATTTAAGAAGTGTCTGAGACACAAATGTGTCGCACTCCACACATTTGTGTCACGGCTGCACTATACCTGGTGCGACACAAAATTCAGCACATAAACGGTCATTCCAGTACATTGTATATGTATATATCTGGCAGACGTTATCATGGAAGTAACAATATACCTGGCTTCTTGTAAAAAATTGCATTGTAGAACACTGCATTTTACTCATCTAGCTGATCAGAGAAAACAGTAGATTTCACTTATTACATATCTGTCATATGCCCTTGTTAATGTTCAGAATATGAAATACTATAATAGTCCAACCTTTGTAGAAAAGTTTGTGACAGGTCCACTTGGTTTGAATACTATTAGGTTTGGTCCGGCATAGGTGTGAATGAGCTGTGACTGGTAGCGCTGCCATAGAGTGTGGATTACACTGGATTCATTCAGACTTATTAGTTGTGTCAGATCTTCTGCATAATCAAATTTGGAGGGATTTGTCTAAGGGAAACAAATAAAATAAGCCAACAATTAGTAAAAAAAAAACAATAGGTTCTTTCAAATTGAAATATATTTCAGATGGATTTCTGGAGATGACAGTTAGAATGTTTTATTTATCACACATAACACTTTAGTAAAATGGATACATAATTAGATTTCAGGGCCCAATATCACACCTTTCTAATTGGCTAGCCATAAGTAAATTTCTGTAAGTAGAGAAGATAAGGGAGCCTTGCCGGACACGTGGCATGGAGCAGATCACATCTCCATCAGGCTTTCTGGTATGTTACTGTGTAGGTAAAGAAAAATGGAAATCCCAACACAGATAGATCTGTCCTATGATGGGCATAAATAATCGGCTTTCATTATGGTGACCATTACTTTGCTAAAAGATGCTCAGGGTGGTTCAATATTTCATAAGATTTGAAAGACTCTGCAATAAATGCTTCTAGCTCACACACATATGTGAACGTTGCCTAATTGGAATTGAGCATTTGAGAGTGAATGTGGCTTTTTGCAGCATTTCAAGACACTTAATCCAATGTTGTTTACAGTTGTAAAAAAAATGGGGCCCTTCAATACAGTTTCTATGCCTATTGTCAGGGTCGGGGTAGTGGATCCACTAAACCACTGCGAGTAAGCCGTCATGGGAGTGGAGTCTAATTGGCACCCGGATTTCACCACAGCTCGCCACAAAGGTTGGACTTGCTGCGGCAGGATATAACCAGGTCACTTCACAGGCGTGACTTGCTTCGAGGTTGCGGCCAAGACAAGATACAGAGGCAGCAGGCGAAATCGGAGTCGTTGTCAGGCAGAAGGTCAGGACAGGCGGCACAGGATCAGAGTCGGAGACGTAGCGGAAGGTCAAGACAGGCGCCAAAGAATCAAAGTCAGGAACGTAACAGAAGGTAACGATGGGTAATACACAGACAGTCAGGGAACGCTTTCTCAATGGCATAAGGGCACAAAGATGTGGCAGGGGTCACAGGAAGAGGCTATCTATTTAACAGGTCAGCGGTTGACGAGCGGCAGTTAGCGGTGCGCTGGCCCTTTAGATTTTAAAGAGTTGGCACATGCGCGCCCTAGGAGGGATAAGTGAGACTGCAGCAGGCACAGAGGGGCACACCGAGGCACTCAGGTGCATCTGCGACCCAAGACATGGGTCACAGGGGCACCCATGACACCTATTCACACCTTACATGATATAAGGGGGGTCTATCACCTATTGACTCACACACAAGTCAGTATAGCATTGTATAGAGCCTGTAGAAAGCTTTCCAGACATCACTTCAGTGATTTGTAAGGAGTGTGCCTGCTGGTGCACCTGTTTTCTTCTTTCTATATTTCTCTGCAGAAACTTGCACCACTCCTCCGAGGTATTTTACAGAAAGAAGTTAGAAAAAGAAAAAAACAGGTACACCAGCAGGTGTGACCACATCCAGCCTGGTATCTTTATTACTTGTGGGGTGATTTGTGAGTGAGTAAATTTGCTGCCTGCTGAATTAGGCAGACAGTTCAAATATTACAGTGTACAGGCGGTCCCCGACTTAAAGGAAACTTACCACTACGGATCTACTTATTAAAGTAGATCCGGTGGTAGGTGCATCTAACGTATGTAAAGATAGCTCTTTTTGGGGCTAGTCCTTTGCTCCCCTCTATCTTTGCTAACCTTTATTCAGGGTAATATGCAAACTTTTTAAAGAGGCTACAGGGAGTGGAGTAACTGGAGTTTAGGCTACATGGTGCGGCTACTCCGCGCCCCAGTAGCCACTTTGATCCTCCTACCCAGACATCTACAAGGAGCTGCACGCAATCGTCTGCAAAGTTGGAGTTCTGCGCATGCGCAAACCACAGGCCAGCGGCTGCGCGATCTCGACCCCTAGCTAAAAAAGGGACATCTGGATGTTGGTTATTTACTGTACTTTAGATCTAGGCTACAATAAACAGCTACAACAGTTAGCAATGTTGTCCGCAATTAAGATTTATTGTTAATCCTGGTTCTTATGACAACCCAAAAATTTTAAAATCCAATTGTCACAGAGACCAAAAAAAATTTTGGCTGGGGTTATAATTATAAAATATATAGTTCCAACTTGAGAACAAACTTACAGAACCTATCTTGTAAGTGATCTGGAGACCACCTGTATGAACTCCTGTAGTTCTGCGTGGAGCTAGCAGCCGCCAGATAGTAGATGGTAAACAATTGTGAAATCTACATCACTTCTGAATCCAATAATTGGTGGGTGCCAATGCTGAGACCCCTACCAAACAAACGCTTTTATGGATGGTAAATCCTTATAATTCTTACTTGATTAACAATATTAGAGTATTTAACGCAATGCAGCAAAACTCCAATTCTAATTTAGAAGAACAAAATGAACATTATTTTCATCTCACTCTATCCAAGGAAACTTTCAATTAATGATTAAACTGTATTAGTGAATATACACATCATTGTTTTATGTTCCCAATAATTTCCACTACTGCTGTTCTGCTCCACACTATTATTTATAGGTGTAACATTACCTTTTATATACCATTTGCAACTGTATTTCATTGTATCACTACATCATAATCATAACCTAATAGAAACCATTTATCACACATTGCACTGGATTTAACAATTGATAACGTTTTACTGAGCTCCATTAAAGTATATTTAGGGGAAGCATTATGTCAGTCTTAATCTAGTGTGGAGTGGGGAAAGATGCCGTAATTTTATTATGTAGCACATACATTTAAATAAATTTGTTGCTTCTTTTACCTGCCATGCAGATGGATGTGCCATGTTATATTCCAGTACCAATTGGCTTTTTCTAAACTTCACAAATATGGAGTAAAATAGTTATAATTCACACATAGCAAATAAAGCAGGTCTCAGCTAAAGAGAAGCCTAGGGTTAAGAAAACTAGGGATAGGGAAAAAGATGGAAAATACAGAAGGGCTAGAAAATGATGTAAAAAAAGATCTTTTTTTATTGTTTTCTTTCTATTGAGCATTTTGCAGTGTCTAAAAGAAAGCAAAGAAATTGCCTGCGGTAAATAATAGATTTTCAATTCCACAAGTCAAATACTCTGAAACAAGGTTTTCATTTGTTTTTGTTAAAAATTTAACAGCAAAAATGTGAAGCCACATCTTGAGTAAGAGTGTGTGACTGTGGTGGTGATACTGCTGGAATATCCTCTCCTTCTCCAGAGACTGAAATATACTTAGATGAAAAGTCCAAAGGACTAAGGAAGTCCTCCAGAGTAATAAGGTCTGTCAAAAGCTAGCAACAAAACTGACACATTTTCTACACTGTATTTAGATGGACAAACTGTGCATAAAGGTAAAAACACAACAAAACAAGAAGGACAGAAGCTCACTAAGGCATCTGATTACATCTGAGGGGTCACAGAAGCTAAATCTCCACTAACACAGAGAGGGCTGCAAGCTAGACATAAAGGGGGCATTTATTATTGACTTTCAGTCGAAAGTTTGCATTTTTTTTTGCCTTGTTGACCCTTATTTATGAAGTCCTTTTCCAACACTCACGCCTTTTATCTTTTGGGTGCACAATTTGACACTGCTTTGAAATTCCAACATTTTTACTGTGCTTCTAGTTTCTTGAACCTTTTTTTGGCACAAATTTTGGAACAGGCTTAAAGCGGCAAAAAGTTGATCTAGAGAGTTCTATTTCACTTTCATAAATGTGGAGAAAGTTTTGAACCTTTTCCGTCCTGCGTCAATTCATTAACCCCTTGCGCCACAAAATGACATCCCAATATAAATTATAGCATAATTCGTCTTCCAAAAACATGGACGCTGCCCCAAATTTGATAAATGCCCCCCAAAGACTATAGAGAGACAGGATTATACCTCATATACACAAACTGAGCCAAGACCAACTCAAATTGTAGGTCTCAAATGATTTAACATGTAAGTTGTGTCCCTTACTGCAATGCACAGAATGGAATCTTATTGCACATTGTATTGTGGCCTGTTCTGCATGTGGTTCTTTACCATGGAGACATTTTCTATAAGGAGCACTGAAAGTCCCATATAGAGCACATAAGGAAGCATAACAGACATAAAAATGGAGTATAGAGAGACATGTTTGGCCACACTAACAATAATGACTTCTCATAGTGGACTACAATAACCCTGTGTGCTGAATTCTTGTGATAGGGATCCCAAATGCAGCTGTGTGCATGAGGCTTTATATAATGCACGCATTAATCTTTCTATGATTTCATAGAAAGCTGTGTTCACATCTGTATTTAAGGTGTAGCATAAAAGCTCATAGCACTTGTGGCTCATTAGTATAATTGTAAGTTTATTTTAGAAGGAAGGAGGCCATGGATAATAAATATAAGAAGTTTACCATAGTTACGGTGACTGGATCTATGAGTAGGTGTCCCTGGTTTATCCACCTTGATTTTAATGTTAGATTTACAAAAAAAAATGTGTTTTTCTATTATATACTTACCCTATGGATGTTTTCTTCATCCACATCAATTGTCTTGTCTTCTGCATCAATTCGAATTCTGACTTTTCCATCCACTAACTCCGGTGTCCCCACATCTGGCTTAAGTTCCGTCGCTGTCATCAAACATGACAAAACCGTAATAGTTAAAATAGTTACAGTACTTTTTACTGACAGAAATATCGACTTTTTATGTTTTCAACTAACAATATCAAACATAGCAATGTATTTGTTGTTTTTCACCATACTTCTCAGATACTGAGAAAAAAAAAATAATGAGACCAAATGTATATTCGTTATCAGGTTTTAAGAAACTAATTCAAAAGGGACAAGTAAAATATCTCAATTTCCTGTAGGACAAGTAAAATTAGTTCTTGCAACTGACAAAATTTCTTTTATTTCCTATCTGCAGCCAATACTCTGATTTCTGTTTTGTTGATACACGGCCTTTATAATAAGTTCTGGGGCCCAAATGTACTGCTACAGACCTCAGATATAGGAAGAGGTTTATGATACAAAAGATATTTTTTAACATGCCTACTGATGTACTAAGTGTTCCACCCACAAAGGAAATGTGAGGACCATAGTTTTCAATGTTACGTTATTATTGACCCATTCATCAGTGAAATTACATCATCGGGCTTCTCAATGTCTCATTTCCAAAATCCTTGCTTTGGCAAGTCAGAGGTCTCTCACAGACTGTAGCAATCACAATAATCCCCATAACTGGGAGCACAAAATACCCCATTAATTGTATCAAATGCAGAGTACCCATAGACCTGTGACAGACATAGATAACCACCCTGATGTCCTCCTGTGCTGCCATGGTTCCTACAATGCTCTGGTCCCACTTCCCCCCCTAGTCCTTCTCAGATTTAGCCACCACTGTATGTGACCAAAGATGCGGCTGCCATGTAAATCCAGAACCTGTCTTTTGAGTCTAAAGGTAGTGACATCTTTTATCTTATGGTCACTCCTGGATTGAATACTACTAGATACCAGAATTTTTGGGGCACACAAAAGCCTTATATTCTCATACCAGAGGCCATAAATGATGGAAACCAATCAATAAAAGGAAAGAATCTGAGGACCCCATAAAACCTACCCAATGTGAAACCATCTTTGTGAACAAACCAGACTTGCTCCGTCTCGTACCACACATCTTCTGGCACCTAGAGAGGGATCAATCCAGAAGAATGTATAATCAGAACAAGGAAGATGAATAACTTGCATTAGTATTACTGGGCTGGTCTGGCATGACTTCAGTCTGTGTTATTCATTTATTACTTTTCTAGGTAGACTAACCAAGAGTGAAGAAGTGCAAGTGCTTCAGGGAGCGTCACCAGAGCCCCCCAGTTACCAGAGCTTTGGCTTTTACATGCCCAAGAGCACAAAGAGCAAAAGAGGAGAAAGGGAAGAGTGGGAAAAATTGCTCTGAGTGGAGCACTTGCACTTCATTTACATAAAATGTTTTAACAAAACTACATAACTTATAGCAGTATTCACTGTGCTGGGAGCTATCTTGCAGCATTAAAGGAAAATTTCTTACCTATATGCTCTTCTCTAGGATCTTGGTGCTGGTCTTCTTTAATCTTGTCAAGCCAGGATAACTGTAAAAAAAGACATAAAAAGCAGCCTGGAGTTTAGGGACGCAATGTCCGCCGTTGTGGCTGTTAATTATTTATGCTTCTCTCGTGAGGTCACCTCCCTCTCCGATGCTGAAGAAGGAGGCATCTATAGCACAAGAGGGGTGAATTTTAGCCTCCCATGCTGGGAGTAGAAGGTGGTGTCAACCGAGAGGTGTAAATAAATAACAGCCTGAGTGCCGGACATCACGCACCCCCAAACTCTGGACTTTTTTTTATAACTCTTTTTTTTTTACTGTGATCCATGTGTGTCCAGAGTACAGAAGACCAGCACCAGGATCCTGAAAAAGCGGACTATAGATGAGGATCTGTAGTTTAATTTTCTTTAAGTTAAGTGGTAGATTTCCTTTAAGGGTGAATAGCACTATGACCTAGATTTCCTTTAAATTTAGCGGCAATTCTCACTAAATAAGTTCTTGGCAAACACTCTTCTATGGATTACCTTCTCTAGAGTAATTTTCTCTTCTTCAATATTTGGGACCGGTTCATAGTTATCTTGATGGTCTGCTGTGGTTTCTTCCAGCTTGTCATTCGTTACCTCAGTATATTCCTGCGGTGACTGCACATGTTCAGCCTCACCCTCTTTGCTGCCACTGACTGTAATCTGTATGTTCTCTTCTGCTACTGGCAGGTCTTTCTCCTCTATACCTGGCACCGGGGACTTGCTCTCATTAAGTTCATTGGTTTTATTGACCATGGACTCGCTGTTCTTGATTTTCTTGGGTTCAAGTGTGCTCTGTCTCTTTGTAGGGCTTTTCACAGGCTTTAAATGTATGGATTTTCTGTTCTCTTTCTCTGGTGCTTCTCCTTTGCCCGGGTGTTTGTCTCCATTAAGTCCATTCATGAAGACATTATTTGTACCTGCCATTTCTTCTCCTACTGTGAGAATGTTCTCATCCTTGTATACAAACTGTTGTACCAATGAGTCATTCAACTTTCCAGGAGACTAAAGAAATTATTAAAAAAAAATGAGGTGATATTAATCAATAAAATAAATAGTGTGGAGTATTCCGGAGCATTGGAGCATTGTCAAAAGATTTGGCCCGTGGCCTTGTGTTGTCCGATCAATCTTCCATCTCCTATGCTGCACTAGTTGGGATTGCAGGATAGGGGCAGGTACTTGGATACTTACCTTTCCTTGCTACCTTGAAGAAGGAGCAGTGTTCACTTCTCCCTGGTGTGACGTCATTGCGTGTGCTGGCTTCAGAGCCGGTGCATACAGCTGGCGCACACAAGAATGGAGAAGACTGCTGCTTCTTCAGGGAAGTAAATGAGGCACTAAGACTTCTGTGTGAGGGCACTCTTGCAGGTTTGGGGGCACTGTGGGGGGTGCTCTGTCTAAAATGGGTGCATTTTTGGGCACTCTGGCTAGCATGGGGGCCCTTTGGTGCTTCTCTGGCTGACATGGGCACACTATTAGAAATTAAAAAATTCAGATCACCCGCTTTCCCTAGAACTGATATAGAAATAAGTAAACAGTAAATATATGTTAGGTATTGTCATGTACCTAAATGTCCAATCTATCCAAATATAATAAGTTATTTCTGGCATTTAATCCTGTGACCGAAAATAACGCCCAAATGTCTTCCGCCATTTTGCAGCATATTTATGTTTAAAGGGAACCTGTCACCAGGGACCTAATTTTCACTAAAGACAAGTTGTATAAGCCCATGACATCTGCAGTGCAAAAATACCTCTCTGCTTTTTCTAAGGATTTGCATTACAATACAGTTGTGTGTTATAACTTACTCTTGCATCCTGACAAAATCCTGGGGTTGTCACATGGGCTGGGCTTTCGTTTGGATGCATTTCAAAAAACAACATGTGACTTGTCTGACCTGCAGACTGCCTCCATCTTTGTGCTCTTGTACACCTTGTCCCTCCCCCACTGATGTCAGGCTGAGCAGGCTGTGACCTCTGAGAAGAAACAGGAGGTGGAACTGTACAGGAGCACAAAGGTGGGGGCTAACATCTGAGGAGTGAGTAACACAGACAAGACAAATGTTGTTTATTGAAATGCATCCAAACCAAAGCCCAACCCCTGGGGACTACCCCAGGATTTTGTCAGGGTGCAAGGTAAGTTATAACACACAATTATATTGTAATGCAAATGCAGGGTTAATTGGCAAACTCTCCATTAGGAGAACTATTACTTTCTGAATTTATAACACGGTTAAACCTATAAAAAAATGTATCCCCATGATCGGAACAACCCAAAGAATAAAGGAGACATGTCATTTGAAAACTGTAAAAACCAAAGAAAATGGCACAAATGCATTTTTTCTCCAATTTCCCTGCATTTGAATTTTTTTCCCTCTTCCCAGTACACAGCATGTAATATTAAATACTGTCATTGCAAAGTGCAATTTGTTACACATAAAACAAGTCTTCATACAGCTCTTCACATAGACAAATATTATCAGAGCGATGCAATGAGACAGATATTGTCCAAGTATTGGGACATATTGAGGACTTATAAAACACTGACAATATATTTACCCCTGGAACCATTGATCATTTTTAGACAATCCGCTAATCTAAAGGATAAATTGGTACGCAGCTACCTTCAGGGACAATTGTCAAATTGACTTTTTGGTTCCTAAATAGGCCCTAAATGGGTTTGATTGTTTAGGTTATGTGAATATGGAAACTACCACAGTTTTTTGCGACTACACACGTACCACTACTGGAGTAATCTATTACCGTATTTTTCAGACTATAAGGCGCACAACAAATCCTTTGATTTTCTCAGAAATCAAAGGTGCGCCTTATAGTCCATTGCGCCTTATATATGAACCATACTTACAGACAACAGCTGCCTTGAACTGTGCACAATGCTGCCACCTGCTGGTCATTCATCCTTATAATCAGGTGCGCCTTATAATCTGGTGCACCTTATATATGAACCTAGACATTTAAGCAGACATTTATTGATGGTGCGCCTTATAATCCGGTGTGCCTTATAGTCCAAAAAATACGGAATGATACATGCCCATGTAATTTAATTTATGTGGACCTTAACATACAAGAACTAAAAGCAAATTTTAGCTAAACGAAGTTTGGCATTTACTTAATAGGACTCTATGGGAACCTGTTAGCTGTATTTGTGAAAAAAGAAGTGACAGGTTCCCTTAAGGTACCATATGGTTTTGCAACCCTAGAAGTCTGAAAACCTGTACCAAATAATGCAATATAACTATATTGCAGCATATTTTTATTATACTGTCCTATTTCCCAATTACACCTAGTGCACCTTGTGACATGAGACTCACAGCTGCCCTAGCAACTGATCTACACCAACCTAGGGAGCATCTGTGCTGATCTGGTGCTAATAACTTATTGCTAATTACTAATTGCTATTGCTAATAACAGAGCAGTTACAGCCTTAATAACAACACAATGTAATAGTAAGACACAGTAAATTCTGAGTTTACATAATTTGAGATTATTTTCATAACTAACAATATAATAGGAAAACTAATCCTATTTTCTACATAAAATATCCAAGATATCAAAGCTTTATCACTTAATATCTGTATGCAAATGGAATCTAGAATCCTATCTAATGGCCACACATGTTCAGCTTAGTTATTGATGAATAGATGTCTGTGATTTGATCTTGGGAACTGTGTCCTGATAACAGACCTGATGCATTAAGCATATGCAACACTATATAATAATAATAATAATAATAATAATAAGTTACATTTTGCAATGAATTTTACCTAACCAAATTCATAATATTCTGTTTCTTGTATAACTCTTCCTTAACCCCTACATGACCCCTAACCTTTTAATTTTTACACTTCTGTTTTTTACTCCCCTCATTACAAAAGCAGTAACTTTTTTACATTTACAGAGATGTGTGGGGGTTTGTTATCTGCAGGACAAAGAGTACTTTTTAGTGGTGCCATTTAATATTCTATGAACTGTACTGGAAAGCTGGAAAACAATTCCAAGTGCGGTGAAGTTGACAAAAAAAAAAGACAATTGCAGCAAATTCTTGTGGGATCTGTTTTTATGGCTTTTATTCTATGCTCCAAATGGTCACAGACCATCAATGACAGAGATGGTCAAAGACAGAGACAGTCATAGAAGACTGGAGTCAGAGAGAGTCAGAGACAGAAAGAAATAATAAGAGAAAGACAGAGATAGTCGGAGACTAAGACAGTCAGAGACACTTAGAGACAGAAATGGTCAAAGACAGTCAGAGACAGTCAGGGACATAAATAGGGATAACTTATACATGTTCATATCTCTTACCTTTAAAATATCAGGTGGTAGATCTTGTTTCACCTGAAAAAAATTATTAATTTCATAGAATTATAATAATATCATAATAGAACACAATTGTATTTATAACAAAATAGAAATAATTCTTTTAATTTGGGGAAAAAATATCTGTATTTTGTGTACTGAATTCTGTTCACCTTCAAAATGTAGTTGCTTCTATGAACTTCGAACACCTTTTCTTATAGCCTGGATCAATGCTGAATCTGTAGTAGGTTGTCAGTAAACCTATCGCTCCATGACCTGAATATTTTTATTTCATATGTATCAGTGGCCTACTATGTTTTTTTATTGTGTTTTCCATCCATTTCAACTCCACTTTTTCCTTGTATTACTTCATTCAACTTCAAAAATATTCATTTACATAGGAAAATGCTACATTATTTTGCAAAATTCTATAAATGACATAGTCAAATGTATCTTCAGCACCCTGGTACGTATTACATGATTCATACTTACTGTCTTTTCTTTCAGCTCTTTTACTTTTTGCTTTGCTTCTTTTTCAGTCTCCCGAACAAGCTGTTTGATAAATCCACCAGGAATGACTGAAAATAATGGGGGAGGAGATGTAGGTGCTGGCCCCTTGTCTTCCTCCTTGATCTATATGAGTTAAAAACAAGTATAAATGCATTGCATAATCGCATACCTCCCTGTAAAATGACTGCCTGTTCATACAATGGACTGGTGAGTACACATGCAATAAGCATCAATATGTATGACGCTGACGTTATTATACAATTGTATATTATCGGACAGCCATCTCTATATGCTTTCTCAGGGTCATTTCACATGGCAGAATTCACTGCATGGAACTAGGTCTATGTGTTGGCCAAATCCTAGTGGCCTGAACCCCAATTACCTGAACTGAGTTATTTGAGCTGCTTGGGGTTCAGGCTAGTAGACCTAGCCAACACTTGAACCATTGTACAGGGTTGGCATTCAGTAATTGAGTTGGTAAGCCTACAAGACTCCTAAACAGCAAAAGAGCAGGGATTCCAATTATAGTAATAAATCTTCTAAAACTATGAATTTTTCTGTTGCTCTATGATATTTGAGCCTTCAAGTTGGTTATACGACTAATGACATCAGAAGTCTATGAATCTTGGGTAGGAGAGATTAGACAGGAACATCATAGTTATTAAATGTGTCTTCTACTAGAAACACTTATCCCTTATCTCTGTTTTTATAACTGGGCAGAAATAAAAGTGCTCCATGCTCAACCATGGCTTCATTTACTATGGAGCTCTGGAGATAGTCCCAAAAGTCCCATAAAAGTGCATGCGCACACACACACCAGTGCTCCATTTATGTTTAGCACTTGGGGGGCCTTGTGGACTATAATGTTCCCAGTGTTCAGACCCCCAGTGAATGGACATATTGGTTGTTGTAAAGAAAAAAATCCTTTAAAGGGAACCTGTCACCAGGGATCTAATTTTCACTAAAGACAGGTTGCAAAAGCCCATTACAAGCTGCATTGCACATGTGCTCTTCTGCTTTCTCTAAGCATTTGCATTATAATATAATTGTGTGTTTGTTATAACTTACCTTGCACCACAACAGAATCCTCTGTATAGTACTAGGGGTTGGGCTTTGGTTTGGATGCATTTCAAAAAACAACATGTGACTTGTCTGTGCTGCAGACTGCTCAGCTCTCAGCCCCCAACCTGTACAGCTCCTCCCTCTCCCACCAATGTCAGCTCTCCAGGCTGTGAGCTCTGTGAAGGAGCAGGAGGGAGGAGCTGTACAAGAGCATAAAGGTGAAGGCCAAGAGCTGAGGAGTGAGTAGACAAGTCAAATGTTGTTTTTTGAAATGCTTGCAAACCAAAGTCTGGCCCCTAGGACTACACAGAAGATTCTATCAGGGTGCAAGGTAACTTATAACACAAAATTATATTGTAATGCAAATGCTTAGAGAAAGGAGAAATGTAAAGGAGAAATTTTGAGAAATTTGCAATGGGCTTCTGTAGCCTTTAGTGAAAATTAGGCTCCTAAGTGTTATTTGAGTAATCAGCGATTTGGCATGTTGAATTTTTCTGCCTAATCTTTTTTGTTTAAGGTAGAGGTTTCTATTAGCAGCTTGCAACCAAACACAATCATACTTAGGAAAGAAGATATATATTGAGGTTAAAAGAAGAGACAATGTTATCTTATCATGTTCAGTTAGTTTGCTATGTAAAATGCTAATTTTACATGGCCCATTTAAGAGGGGTTTTCCATGGCCCTATTCACAATAGGTAATTTGCCAGTGATTGCTGAGCGTGCTATTGCTGGTATTGCTGATCATTTGGTATACACTAAATACATTGAGAGCAGCACCCAGATGACCAATGTACTAGTACTACTACTGACGGAGCTTCTTCTAGCTCTGATTTGTAGTGTACGATCAACGGTGGGGAATACACAACACCAATCAGTAGAATAAGGGCCCAGAAATCCCCTCTATCAGCCATATACTTTAGATGCATGTTGGCTTAATACCTTGTTCCCGACAGACCTGGCTGACAATTTCATGTTTTTGATGGAACTAACTCTGAATGTAACATGCTTTGTAACATGCATGAGCCAGTTGTTTTAAATGCCCTTGCATGGCTTATTCCCCTCCTCTCATGCATTCACGGTGGAGGTGAGCATAGGCATATAGGTGGTGGGGGGCTGCTATCTAAAGGCTATGGACAGTCATATTCTGCACACAAAATGGTCATGTAATAATAGAAACATGCAGGTTAATAGGTGTCGTGCTCAGGAGTGAGACTTTCCTTCTGTTCCCAAAGTGCAAGGCGTGAGGAGATAGCCATGCTGTTACAATGTCTGGACGGGGCTTGAAGCTTCAGGTGAGGAGTCAGGACAAGTGAAACATTAGGCTTCAATCAACACTGGACAAACAGGATGAGATGATGTGGAGGAAAGACAAGAGAAGAGAAATGGTTAATAAGTGAACATGAATAATGGTCATTATTTATTCTATGAATTGATATGAAATAAAATCATTTACTTCTAACAGGAGAATAAATATTACAGAAACAGATCATTTATAATTGCAGAGAAGAATCACTGTAGCTATAGCTGGAATTCAATGACTTTGCTAGAAAGAGGGGTGTTAAAGGACACCTGTCATCAGGTCTCTGTAACTAATTCTGTCACCATTACTTGTTGGAGCAGCTCACAAGGATCCCATCCCAGCCTTTATCTACCGTATATATTTCATACATTAATCATTGCAAAATCATCTTTTCTTTATTATGTAAATGAGGCTGGGCATATAGAGAGAGAAAGTTATGTCCCCCCTCCCTGTTTTGCCTTCCCCTAGCCTGCTCATGTCTGTGTGTAATATAAAGTAAAGCATTGCTAATACTTGTGCTTTATCTGCTGGACTATCTCATACACACACAGGCTGCAGGGGGCACTGCCACCAGAACCAAGAAGCACATAGAGGAAACAGCACCAGGAGTGTCACATGATTATACAGATTGTCAGTCATGTGTATAGGAGTATCTCATACACACACAGGCTGCAGTGTGCGTGGCAGCCAGCACCAGGAAGTACATAGAGGAGCCAGCTCCAGGAGTGTCAAATCATTCAGGCTGTAAGTCATGTGTATAGGAGTATTTCATACACAAACAGGCTGCAGGGGGTGCCAGCACCAGGAGTGTCACATCATTATACAGGCTTCAATCATGTACATAGGAGTATCTCATACACACAGGCTGCTGGGGGCATGGCTTCCAGCACCCAGAAGCACATAGAGGAGCCAGCACCTTGGAGTGTCATCATTATACAGGCTGTCAGTCAAGCACTGGGGGTGTGGCTGTGCCTCCCACTCATGAATAAGCTGGACAGCTTGAATATGATAATGACTCATTGGACCTATCTCAGGTCATTTGCATACAGCTTTAGAACCTGATTGTTTAAGGCTACAGGCATATAGAGGGACAATGACGGGATAGAGGCAATGTTTTCTAATGTCAGTTTATGAAAATATATTTCATTTTGGGGGCTAATTTGCCTGACAGGTTCTCTTTAAATGTGAAAGCAACTTCTAAGACCCTATTATCACAGTGTCGATCCACTGCTTAAGTTGGGTGCAGTTATTATATACCTTCAGCAAAGTAATATACCTCCAGCATAGGGTATATTATAATGGACCCAATGAAAGAAAGAACACTCCAATATGGATGGGACAACTTCAGAAATTTGTTCAGAAATTTTCGGGTATTTGCAATGCTTTCCAGATTCAGACAGAAGCCTTCAAAAGGGACCTACGGTATTAAAAATTTAATTGTTTTTTAATATCCACCAGATGAAGGTTTCTGCCTAAAGTGAAAACACATAGGCCCACATTTATTAACTGGTCTGTGCCAGTTTTCTTGTGCAAAGTGCTTGTACATGTATTCATGTAGTGTTTATGCCAGTATTGTGTTGAGGCTTTACTGTGTCCACCACAGCACAATACTCTGCACCTAAAGGGGCGTTCTGGTGCGCAATTGCACTGGCCACCACATTAATGTCAGCGAGTCTGACATAATTGTGGCACATGGCCGTTAAACTGAGTGAACCATAAAAAAAAAGGTGCACTTAGTTTATGCACGTTTTGCGTGAGCAGAGTGTGCCATACTAAAGGGAACCTGACATCAAGAGCCCTTTTTCTGGCTCCCCCACATCCACATAGGGAATAATGTACGCATTGCCAAAGAAATCGAAGCATGACGGAGCAGTTTCCCGAGGGTGGGGGGATAACCACTCCTCACTGGCCATTGGACTAGGGACACAACTCTGCATACAGAAAACTTTCATCTAACTTATTTTTTTTTCGGGAAAAAGACAGTTCTACTATAAAGAAAAACTCATTGGCATTCTGTACAGTATTCTCTATGGGAACATGAAGGAGCCAGAAAAAGAGCTCCTGATGACAGGTTTCCTTTAATGCGCTGGTCTTCATTAATCTGGTGCACTTTGCACATTTGTGAGGCAAACTGCACATAGTCACATAGTAAATGCGGGCCATAATGAATGCCTGCAGATCTACTAATTAAAAAAATTCCTAAAGTAGCGCTATCTGTATTGGAGTTTTTTAGTCTTGCATCTATTCAATTCTATTAGATAGGTCACTTGCAACAAATAATTTTCATTTATTATCAGTTTATTATACTTACTGTACTATAATAAATTAAGAAGTTTTCTGAGGTTAAGATAATGATAATCTATATATATATATATATATATATATATATATATATATATATATACTTCCCAGGCCTAATGTCACGTCTGTTAGTCACATTCCTTGGGTCACATGACCTGAATGCATCTCCATCCCATTGATGTAAATGGAGATGAGCTCAGCCAATATACAATGTGCCGCACTGCTCTTGGTAATCTGTAAAGAGGCTTCAGCGTTTACCCAAATACCACCAGCTTGATATTGATAATCCTTACTCTAGATAGGACATCGGGATCATTGTTCCATAACCCCACTTTAATATTGACACGCGTAATTTATGTTGCATTATTGGCAAGTGACAGTCATAGTAATGTTGCTCATCGGTCATACAGTACATGTAGCTAAATACAGTCACTGTGTGGCTAAAAAAAAAAAGTTTCCGGTCATACAATCTTTAGCCAGATTAGGTTTACATGTCTGGTGTATATGAACAGGAATTCTACAGACATCATTTACACACGGTATATGTGGTATTATTTACCGGTACTTCAAATAGTAACATCTGTCAACTGTTATACATAGTTGTTGAAGACAAAAAAACTGGAAACCATTACACCAAATTAAAACGAGTTATAAAAAAAATAGAAATAGATGAAATTATTGACTTACATTTATTTGACTTACATTTACCTCTGTACAAGTACACATACAGAAATAAATGTAAGCCAAATATTTCCATTCTTCAAGAACTATTTATAACAGTTGGCAGATCTTAAAAAAGCTTATACTATCATACTAAATAAAGGAAGCAGAACAGAAGGCTGCCTATTGGAAGTCTATTGTAACTTAAATATATACTACCAGTTGGAAACCAGATTTAAATATTTATTGGTAAATTTTGTAAACATTTTCCATATCACTATTTCTGACAATTCCTGTTTTCTAAAGACTAAAGTTTAGCAGTCTTCTCATTACCATCATAAGCAGGATAACAATCCAACATAATACCACTCTTAACACATCATAGGGGACATGTACAAATATAATTATACTTTAGAGAGTAGAAACAGTCATATGGAAGAATAGGAGTGAGGGTCTTGCTCACAAGAGCTCACAGTCTATGAGGATGAGGGGGTGAAACAAGAGTTTACAGTCTATGCAGATGAGGGGGGACACAGGAGCTTACAGTCTATGAGGATGAGGGGGGACACAAGGTACAAAAGCTTGTATTATGGTCCAGCCATTCTTTATAAGGGAACAGTGTAAAATAATTTAATAACTAAAAATTCTGCTGCTTGCACCAGCATTTAGCCACCATCTTATATACAAGGTCCAAGGTGAAATTGACTGCAGAGAAGCCTGGAGCTTGGTATATTTCTGGTGCTTCCCGGATAACATATGGGATGAGGACATAGGATGGATTAGTAAAGGGAGAGTTGACATTTCATGCAGTTAGCAAGTGTTATAGGCTTGCGTAAAGAGATGGGTTTTAACAGCAGGTTGGAAACTTTGGAGGCTGGGTATTAGTCTCAGAGTCAGGGGAAGGGCATTCCAGAGAATTGGTGCAGCTCGAGAAAAGTCTTGGAGACATGCATGAGAGGTTCAAATTAAGGTAGAGATTGTATATCTATCCTGCCACTGCACTGTGAGTGTCTGTGTGAATCTTTCCATACACACATCATATATGTATAACAGTTGATCAATGCCCTCAGGAAGGAAAACATGTTATAGTATGCAATCCAAAACAGTATTATGAAGTACTTAATTTGGTGGCTGATTTATTTTGCAAGTCAATAGGGAAAATTTTTAAAGACTGGGATTTCCTACATCGGTCTTGATAACCCCAGTACTGGGGAGCCACATGCCTAATTTATACCAAGGCTCACACCTAAACTTAAATATGGTGATGGCTCTGGCAGTCTGTACAACCTAAAACCAGTGCCATTCAATAGTATATTTTAATCACCATGTACACTAGTCTTCTAGGGGTATTCCCACAAATACACGTTTTTTTTAAAATAAACTCAGGATAACAAAATAACACTTTCTCTAATTAACAAAAATCCAACATTTCACAGATATAATTCTAACCTGTCTCTATCAATCCTTGTGTATACAATTTTAGTTGCCCTTGGTTTCCAACCCTGTATCTACTGACTTAGGGTCAGGAAAGCCATCTTGCTCTCGTGTCTGACACTGCATGAGCTGCTCTCTGCCTCTAGCCCCCTCCCCCCTGCATTCCAGGACGGAGCTCACAGACGCTCACTTCGGCAAACACATCACAGCACATGGTGAGGAGAGAAAAGCTACAGGCAGATAAGTTCTTTATCTGGGGAGGGGGGTGGAGGTATGTCAGTTCTGATAGTGTGAGAGCAGATATGTAGCAGTGCTGGCAAAGTGTCATTGTGTGTAATAGGCATATCATGGACCTCATAATCTCATCTCTGATCTGTCTCATCTCTCTTTCTATGTGTCAGATACTAGTACAATGTTCAGAGGGTAAATGAAAATGTATATAAACCCTATATCCTGATTATCTAACCACATTGTCTCCACACAGAACTACAGGGATTATAATGTGTCTGCTTTGAAAGTCCCCCCCCCCCCCCCCCCCCCCCCCCCCCACACACACACACTCTGGAATATTACACTGACCATCCATCACTGAGTGATAGGAGCTAAACAGCAATAAAGCTGAATAAAATTATCTTTATTGTGTAAACATCACTAGGGGATTGAAATTTGAGAATTTTCTTTCATGGAAAAACCCCTTTAAGTATTGTGGGCCTCTAGCAAAAAAAACCTTAATTTCTCAAATATGGGTAGACTTAATCATGAATCTCCCCAATATCAAGTAACACATTTGATACCTTAATGTGAAAAGCCTAAGGCTTGTACTTGCACTCTATGTGACACTAGTAGAACACAGTGGTGAGAGGCTATCTTTAAGAGTTTGTCGTGACCTTCTTTAATCCTGCCTGACACTGAATCCTGCACTCCTTACAATGAAGTCTGCCAAGCGCTGGCCTCAGTTCATCATTAGCTAAACGCTTCCAGTTTTACTCATAATGTATTCTCTATATTTAGGGATTGCATTCACTGTAGATATTTTAGACCTGGGAGCCAAAACCCCCAGGCAACAAGACCTGTTCAAGGGAAAATGGCTGCAGCCACTCTTTTAAGATGTTAGTTGCAGGGTTCAATGATACAAATTACACCTGTCATCTTTTCCATCTGCTCACCACTATACATAGTAAAGCTTTACTGGTGATAAAGGGTGCATACTGTATAGCAGTGATGGCGAACCATTTACAGACCGCATGCTGAAATTGCAAACCAAAACCCACTTAATTATTGCCAACATAGCAATTCAAGCAGTAACTTATTGCAATGTTCTTGCTCCCTTCTCCAGCACAGCTTTCAACGGTCCAAAAGACTCCAATATTGTTAGTGGGATCCAGAACAGGAGCTCCAATGAAAATCTGACCTTGTCCGCACCTTCTTTCTCTCCCTGCGGTAGGCCAGGATGGTTCCCTTTAAAATAATGCTGAGCATGGCACATCCTGGGTTTCCTCGGACTGCCAGAGGATTCACTTAAGTCCTGTCTGGTGAACTTTGTGCTGGGGCAACATCCTGAGTGCCCAATGAGGGGGCTCTGAGTGCCATCTCTGGCACCTATGTCATAGGTTGACCACCACTGCTGTATAAAATTATTATGAAATACCTAACTAACTACTGGTTAGTTTTTTCTTGTTATGCCTCCTTGCAAATACCTAAGGTCATTTGTCACTGTCCTCTGGTCTTCTCAAAGCAATGACATTGTGACATTTATTAGATTTTGTTCTTGGACTCATCACCCGTCACAACCAGCACTCGTGTTGTGTTTTGGTCACACATATGTAAAGGGTCCATCTTTACTATAATTTAGTCAATGTTTAGTCCCATTGCTATTCTAATAATCAAAATAAATAAAACTTATGATTAAAAAACATTGGCCTTAACCCTAAATGGCCCCTTTGTATGGCTGCAATGTTAAAAAAAATCAGTTTGTAAATTTGTATGCAACTCACTTTATGTGAGTCCAATGATAGTAATGGGTCCTGCATATGAAGATATATTACTGCATTGCCCTGGCTCTCTGTTCCTGATTCACAGGTCTCAATGCTACAGACATGTTGAAAGACACATGTTGAAAGACACACAGGCCAGTGGCTGTGACTCAGCACTGCTACATTATTAACCTCTCCCTCAGAAAGGTGGGCGCTGAGGAGTAGAAGTTCATGGAGACATGCTGTGTTTTCATGTAATCAGAGCCATCATGGGGTAGACATTAGTGGATTATAATATATAAAGCTGTTTAGGTGGTAGCCGAGAGACCGATCTTTCTAGGGGGCCCATGGCCAACCAAACCACCCACCAATTTTATACTACATAGGACTTTCAGCCATTTCAAGACCTTTGAAGGTCCTGAAACCACAGATGGAAAGCAGGCAGAAAGGACACATCCTTCATTCCACAAGAAGCTTGATTCTAGTATCATATGTAGGAAATGAATCCAGACTTGTAGGGGCTATAAAATTCATACAGCCTCAATCTGCCCCTATGGGTAGATATCATTTTTACTGGGCATAGGAGCTTAGATGACATCCCCCTGGTTAAATGACATGAAGTACTGAACAGGAAGGAGGCACAGGGCATTGGGAAGAGCAGATGGGAGGGGTCTGCCAAACAGGACACGCCCTCTCTGATGCCAGGTAACATAAAATAAAGTTGATTTCATGGGGATATGAGGGAAACAACTTTTAGCTAAAAGAAGGGTGGCATTTAGTTAATAGGGCTCTATGGGAACCTGTCACTAGTTGTATTTGTAAAAAATGTGGTGACAGGTTCCCTTCAATGCAGCTCTTCTGAGTACAAAGGAGAAAAAATCCTGACTGGACGCCTAAGAGAGTGTGAGGATCCTGATAACCCCTTTTATTCACACAAACAGATAATGATAGCCTTTACTGGTAAAGCACAAATAAGTGTTGTCTCAAAAAGGCCCAAATGTAAGTGAATGGTAATTCTTAATAATGACCCAAAATGTAACATGTAACACAGTACACAAAGCCCACAAAAGGGTGGATAGAATATTTTCCCCCTAAAAGCATCCTTATACATAGGTAGAAATGAACTGGTCCCTAACGTATATAATATACTCACAGTTATTGGTGTCAATACATCCAATACGCAGTATAAACCACCTGGCTCAAGTGTAAAAGCAGAACATACAGCCTGCATATACAATATAACAAATCAGCACAAATACAACAAATATGAGCGTAACCATATACAGTACAAGCAGATATCAATGCAAGAAAAAAATATACCAGAATCAGAGGAGCTGAGCTCTCAGATATCCAGGTTTATATGATTTGAAGCAGGACTTCTGTGTACAAAGCAGAGCAAACCCTGACTGTACTAATAGAGAGTGTAAGGGTCCTGATGACCCCTTATTTATACGCCCACCCACAATGACAGCCTTTGGAACTTGCACTATTGAGGGGCAGATGGGCAGATTTTTGTACAAGCTCTATGGGGTTTATTGTGTGCTGGCATCATCTTTGTATTTGTCAGGTATAGATTCAATATTAAAACAAATAAACAATGTATCCGAATCTGGAGTGTAGCTCATAGAAGGTCAGGAGAGGGGAAAATAAGGGAAAGTTAGGGGTGTGTTATAAAACAGAACTTTTAATATTAAATTAAAATGTACGGTGTTGTTTATACACGTTGTTTTGGTATGCTGTTAGCATGTGATTATTGGACATCTAGTCTACCCTTAGTGGAGGTATAGTTCAGTGGGGGTATGTCCCTAATTAATACACTCCCACTTGAACAGGGTCCTGTACAGTATTCTACCCTGTGTGTCTCTGTTCATAAAATTGATAGTGGAAAACTCATATCCGTCCTATCCGTTCACTGAGTAAATATTGACAAAAGAAAATCAGTGACACAAATCCCATTTGTCGTTGTGGGAATGTGACTTTTGTGTACATATAGTCAATAAATTTACAAAGGTGAGTCAATGAGCAGAGATCCCATTTATTTTCATGGGAATATTTTGTCTACATACAGTGGATATAGGGTTTAAATGAAGTAAAGTCCCATTGTAATCAAGCAGCGTGCGTTTAACGTATCCACCTAACTGCACAGGGGGTCTCAGCTCTGCTACTCTGTGGGGTACATTTACTTACAAATCTGTTGGAGTTCACTGAAAGTGCATTGGTGTCTGTAATGGAGCGTGCAGTGATTAAGTAAGATTGTGCACCAGAAATCATGAATGTGTCGCTTTCCCGCACAGTTCTGACAGAGTTCACCATCTTTTTTGTGGTGCATCTTAAACATAGGGCTGGCAATAAAATTTAAAAGTGAAATACAGCACTCAGTCCAAATCAGTTGGACCGTTCGACGGCATCTCTCCAAATTTGTGTCGCATGTAAGCACACGCAGATGCGCCACAAAAGCCTTGCGTGCACCACAATTCAGGCGCTTCTTAAATACCAGTGAAAGCCATTTTAGCCCCGAAAAAAGTACACAGTCCAACTAAAGTGTGCAGGGCGTCCCTTAGTAAATGAGCCCCTGTGTATCCAGCGACATGTAACTATTATCAGGACATGTAATATACAGGGCATATAGAGTGTCTCAATCAGCACTTGCAATGATATGCAGACTGGGAAGGTAAGTGTTGAGATATAGCATGTGCTCTGGTGATAGCCACCCTGTGATCTACTGGTTAGCTGTTGCTGGTCTGCCCACACATCACAGGCCGGCACTGTACACTACGCTTTTCATTGATATGGTGTCAGTCCATGCTGCACAAGGTGTCGGCCATATATTGTAACGGCGACTTCTATGGATGCTAGGGCAGACAGCGGATCTCAGCCCTAGCTGCGAGATTATTGATACTTCTATGTATCGGCAGGATTAGCGGAACAAGATATGACACTTATCGGACAAATATTTCAACACAGTTACAAGGAGCTTAACAAACTGACAAGATGTATATTAAAATGTCCCTACGCTGCGTTTTAATGAGTAAATCGGCTTCTTCTGGGGCCCGGATGCCCGTTAAGCTGATGTCTTATTCATGTCTAGGTGATTGGCAGGTTGAGCATCCAATTAGGTATGTTTGTTTTGGATACTTTGTTTACAGTTAGAATTGAAAGACTTGGAGTGTATAAACAATCAAATGATAAAATCAAACTATGAACTACATGAACTAACATACTGTAGATAGTGGTTATAATGGTAAAAGCAGAGTCTATTTAATGAGCTCAAAACTGAAAAGCCAAATAACAAAAAAACACAGATGTACTGTTTACACAAATGGGATACAAGTTTTTCCACATGATGTAAAGGCATTTTTAGATGGGAATTGTATTGCATAGAAGGGGGACAAAATGAGATCCCACTGCAAGGCTTTAAAGGAAGCATCCAAAATTGAAAGAATCATTGAGGCCCATTGGTTTTAGAGTTTTGAGAGTGTAGATCCACCCACTCTCTGATTTCCATAGTTTATTATCTAGGTCACCCCCCTCTTATGTCCAATTTAATGTGTTCAATTGCCCATCCTGTCCGATCTTTTATTCATAGATTGTGCAATTTTTTCAAATATTCGGTGTAGGTTGTAAATCCTTCTTCTGAGCGATTGCCTCCATTTTGTTCTTTTCATAGTTTTATACTCATGATATGTTCCCTAATTCTGGATCTCAAATCCCTTATTTTTTTGCCTATATATTGTAAATTGCAGGTACAATGGAGCACATAAATGACTACACTGGTAGTCAATGTTCATTGATGGTATATATGTTCCCTGTGCTGTCACGGGTGTTCCTGCGACCCATGTTTTGGGTCACGGGTGCACCTGTGTACCTCCGCGTGACGGTACCTCTTCACTGCAGCAACAGCCATACTCATCCATCCATGGCCCAGCAAAGTCGCATGTGCTTCGATGTAAGCATACCCACCCCCTAGGGGGCCGGCTGGCCAGCTGCTGTCCTACTATATAGCCTGCCTCTTCCTATGACTCTTGCCGGACCTTTGTGCCCTGTCACAGAGGGATCTCTGCTCACTGGTTCACCTTTGTAAATATATTGACTATATGTACACAAAAGTCGCATTCCCACAACGACAAATGGGATTTGTGTCACTGATTTTCTTTTGTCAATAATAGTTTTCCACTATCAATTTTATGAATAGAGACACAAAGGACCCTGTTCAAGTGGCAGTGTATTAATTGGGGACATACCCCCACTGAACTATATCCCCACTAAGGGTAGACTAGATGTCTCATGATCGCATGCTAACAGCATTCCGAAAAATTTAAAGTGTATACACAACACAGTACATTTTAATTTAATATTAAAAGTTAAGTTTTATAACACACCCCTAACTTTCCCTTCTTTTCTCCTCTCCTAACCTACTAGTACTACAAATTGTTGGTGCACGCCTGGGTGTTTCTAGTTCTATGTGGAAACATTGACAGTATAACTCCCTATCTCTTAGTGTAGCTGATAAATTCATAGAGAAGACTGTCAGTATCACATTTTATTCATGACCAAGTGTAGACCTCAAATCAAAACATCATATCCAGGAATAAAGTCTGGCTGTAACATGGCATCATTGCCAAAAATAATTGCTCTAGTAACCAGTCATTATTCTCTTCTATAATAGTCACATTACATACATCTTAAATATGATGTCATAAGAATGAATTGTAACAGAGAAGGAGCCACAGGTGAAGATTCCATTAAAATTTATGAAAAAAAAGTCCTGCAGAGATGGGAACATAGACTTCTGCCTATACTGGCTTAGAAAAACAAAGTTGGAGACGGCATCCAAATTTGCCCAATCTGGGACTGCTTACATTGTGGTGGTTGCCCGCAGCAGAAAGATCCCAGTTGCATTAGTCCAGGATGATACAAATGAGGAAAAAGCAGCAGCACTCCTTTGTAATCCAGTGAATCAAGTGTTCTCTTTATTCTTCAGAAATACAGGCAACGTTTCGACACTCGGTCTTTGTGATGCACTATGCTTGACAGAGTGTCAAAATGTTTCATGTATTTCTGATGAATAACGAGAACACTTGATTCACTGGATTACAACGGAGTGCTGCTACTTGTACCTGTACCGGGTTACACAATATAGGCAAAAGTAAGTTGTAAACTCTACAGCCAGGAAGAACAGATGCCAAGTGTGACCATGGAGATGCTATAGAACCCCATTAAGACTAGAACCCCAGCACATAAGGTAAGTGTCTCAGAAACCCACGCTAGGCATGATGTCTTTGAGACACAAAAGGGTGGCGTCACCCAGTGAATAATGTTTGGGTAAGGCAATCTTTGGTAGGATAGTCTCTCTTAGACTCTTACTGGCATAGAAAGTGAGGCAAGGACAAAGAGATGTTCTGAGTATGACCTGACCAACAGAGGTGGTGTAACATACAGACTTTTGGGGCTTGACAAGAGCTCATCAATAACTGTATTACCTCGTTTACCAACCTAAAGATAACGAAATTACTAATCTTATGGATCCTCCTTAATAGACCTTAGGTCTATAGACCTCAAAAAGATCTATAGGATGCTCTATAATTGAGATATGTGTTGGCTATACAACTAGTATCATCATACAAGGTACACTTTACACCCCGCATATCTAGCACTGTCAGTAGTTTATTTATTAGGTTTGACTGAGGCCGATCATGGCATGTGACTGCTGCAGACTATCTGCATAATGTTACTGCTACAAACCCTATGTATAAGAAGAGACCACCAGTGACGGGAGCCATGTTGCTGAATAGAAAGATGAGAATAAGATTTTTTTAGTTTACAGCCTACCATCTTTCTTCCAGCCTGGATAACCAGTTTAGAGGACCTTACAAGAGGTAAGATTTTTGTTCCTATGTAGCTAAAACTAACCCATCTTATGAGTATAACATCATAGGATATACAGAGGACATGACTGCAAATTCTATTGTATAAATCTATTGTATAATACATCACCTGTGTACAGCATTTTAAATGACTGTTTCTTCAAGTATCTTCTCTTTGTAAAATAATTTTTACTTCTGTTTCAGTTGAACATTATATTGACTAGGTTCTTGGAAATGATGCACTGATAAGAAAACGTGGTTTTTGACTCACAAAGTTATTTTGTCTTCACGGTATTAAGATTGTAGGGCAATAGATTGAACTAGATGGACTTCTCTAGATTTTATACCATGTGATTGATGTTACTGTGTAATAGGGAGTGGAACAAGGGCATCATACAACGCTGCCCTACAATAATAAAAAGTCAGTTTTTCCTCACACTGTGGAATCTAGTATAAAAATGTATCGTGCCTGCGTGCCCCGACTTCCCAAATGTTTATATGACTTGTATTGTTGCTTGTTCAATAAAAAACTTTTTAAAACCAAAAAAAAAAAAATGTATCGTGGACATAAACATGTAGTACCTACATGTCTACTAATTAAATATGATTTCCTGAAATTCATTTAGGGTCTGATTTAATAGACTAGCCATTTTCTACCTGGGGGTCGAAAGACCAAAACACAGGGGTCACCTAAAACAACAGAGCCACAATTTTATGGGCAAAAACTTGATAATACAAGTGTGCGTTATGCACACAATAGTTGCTGTGGGACCTTGAATGACATCATTCAAGGTCTTGCTGCAGGGGTCACTATAGCAGCTGTAATTCTATCTAGAAATACAGCTCCTACAGCCTGCCAGCTAAAGGACCTGTGATGATGGAATCATCACATGACCCTCCAGCTTCTCAATCACATACAGCAGGGCTGATAATGGTGAAGAGGGGGGCAAGGATGGAGGACTATAACTGTGGGGATCCTGGGTAAGATCTGGGGAGGGGATTCTTTGTTGTGGAGGGGGGTGGGACAGATTTTGGAGGGGTTTGTTCTGTGAAGGGGGACATATCAGAGAGAGAATTTTGTGTTGTGGAGGTAGGGGGGGTGACAAGACCAGGGAGTGGGATTCTGTTTAAGAGGGCAATACCTGGGGGGAGTTCTGTGTAAGGAGGGGATAGCAGACATGGGGGGAGTTAGTAAAGGAGGAAGATAAGGCCTGGGGGATGGAGTTATAGTAATTAGATTGTTTTACATAGGGTAAGTATTATAGTAGTTATATTCTTGTACATACGGGGCAGTATTATAGTAGTAATATTCCTGTACATAGGGGTTAGTATTATATAAGGTATATTCTTGTACATAGGGGGCAGTATTATAGTAGTTATATTCTTGTACATAGGGGGCAGTATTATAGTAATTATATTCTTGTACATAGGGGTCAGTATTATATAAGGTATATTCTTGTACATAGGGGGCAGTATTATAGTAGTTATATTCTTGTACATAGGGGGCATTATTATAGTAGTTATATTCTTGTACATAGGGGCAGTATTATATAAGGTATATTCTTGTACATAGGGGGCAGTATTATAGTAGTTATATTCTTGTACATAGGAGGCACTATTATAGCAGTTATATTCTTGTACATAGGGGTCAGTATTATATTAGGTATATTCTTGTACATAGGGGACTGTATTATAGTAGTTATATTCTTGTACATAGGGGTCAGTATTATAGTAGTTATATTCTTGTACATGGGGCAGTATTATAGTAGTTATATTCTTGTACATAGGGGGCAGTATTATAGTAGTTATATTCTTGTACATAGGGGGCAGTGTTATAGTAGTTATATTCCTGTACATAGGGAGCAGTATTATAGTAGTTATATTCTTGTACATAGAGGGAAGTATTATAGTAGTTATATTCTTGTACATAGGGGGCAGTATTATAGCAGTTACATTCTTGTAACATAGGGGAAGTATTATAGTAGTTATATTCTTGCACATAGGGGGTAGTATTATAGTAGTTATATTCCTGTACATAGGGGGCAGTATTATAGTAGTTATATTCTTGTACATAGGGGGGCAGTATTATAGCAGTTTACTCTTGTACATAGGGGAAGTATTATAGTAGTTTATTCTTGCACATAGGGGTAGTATTATAGTAGTTATATTCCTGTACATAGGGGGCAGTATTATAGTAGTTATATTCTTGTACATAGGGGACAGCATTATAGTAGTTATATTCTTGTACTTAGGGGGCAGTATTATAGTAGTCATATACTTGTACATAGGGGGCAGTATTATAGTAGTTATATTCCTGTACACAGAGGGCAGTATTATAGTAGTTATATTCTTGTACATAGGGGACAGCATTATAGTAGTTATATTCTTGTACATAGGGGGCAGTATTACAGTAGTTTATATTCTGTACATAGGGGCAGTATTATAGTAAGTAAATATCTCTGTACATAGAGGGCAACATTATAGTAGGTATGTCTTGTACAGAGGGGCAGTATTATAGTGTTATTTCTTGTACATAGGGGACAGCATTATAGTAGTTATATTCTTGTACATAGGGGGCAGTATTACAGTAGTTATATTCTTGTACATAGGGGGCAGTATTATAGTAATTATATTCTTGTACATAGAGGGCAGCATTATAGTAGGTATTGTCTTGTACATAGGGGCAGTATTATAGTAGTTATATTCTTGTACATAGGGGACAGTATTATAGCAGTTATATTCTTGTACATAGGGGGCAGTATTATAGTAGTTATATTCTTGTACTAGGGGGCAGTATTATAGTAGTTATATTCCTGTACATAAGGGACAGTAGTATAGTAGTTATATTCTTGTACATAGGGGTAGTATAATAGTTGTTATATTCTTGTACAAGGTTTTGGGTAAATGCAACATGAGAAACTGTATTGCGGGGTCACAGTATTAAAAAGGTTGAGAACCAGTGCTATAGACAATGGAAATGTGGTTAGTAACAACTGGAAAGGCGTTAATGCCAATCTGCAGACAACAAGTCCTGGTCACAGATTAAGGGAGAGAGCAATCAAAAACTTGTTGCTGGAAAGGGTTGCTTGTGCTATTAGAAGACACTGGCAGGTTCAAGGAATGCATTTAAATAACAAATAAACCTTAAATTTCTTGTCCTCCTAGTCACCACTTCCTGTGCTGTGGTCCATGCCCATGCCCCTTCTCCCCCCCATAATTTGGTTACATCTGTGGCAATACGATGTTCATATATCACTGGCCTCATCGTTTCTGTGCCTCAGGCCTCTTGAACACAAATGTAAAAAAGGCTTTAAACAAGGGGCCAATGACAGGGGAAGATACTACCCGGGCCACAAAGACAAGAAAGATTAGAACCTGCTCTATATTTCGCCTCATGCACGGGGCCATGAAATCCAAGGCCAAGGGCATGAGCCCACAGATGGAAAGGAGGACATTGCTAGTTGCTGCTGCAATGGTTAGGACAAGTCCCCGATAGACATTCGTGTGCAAGAGGCCTACATTGCATTGTCTACATTTTCTTATAAGGTGTTAAGTGAAGTCTGTTGTTCGACTGTCCCAGGACCAGGTCTCTCAGGGAATAGTACATAGTAATAGAATAGTATAGTAGAGCAGTAGACGGACAAGCATTCAGTGTTACTTGTTTGCCAGTGAAAGTAAAGAAAAAGACTGTCAGAGCCATGTACACAGGCACGAATAGGACCTGCTCTGAGTTTTTCAGCTTGGGCAGTTGACTCATATACAGGGTTATGAAAAACATTACCAAATGTATGAGCCAAAAGAAATACAAGGCAACACATGCTAGCAGTGGAACACATATGTCTGAAAATCAATTAAAGGGGTTGTCCGAGGGTAAAAAAAAAAAACCCTTAGGTGGTCGGGATGGGTTAGAAAAATAATCATGTACTTACCTCCCAATGCCCTCCCCGCATCCGGCGCTGTGATTTCTCTGGTCCGTGCCCCATGTAAACAAACAGGGGCATGAAAGTCGTGCTGTGCTCAGCTTCTGGCCGGCCGTGCTGTGCTCAGCTTCTGTCTTCCCTGCCCGTTTGTTTATATACTGGAGAGATTGCAGCATTGGAATGCTGGGATGTAAGTACACGTTTATTTTTTTAACCCGCCCCATCCTGGCCACCAAAGGGGTTTTTATACACTCGGACAACCCCTTTAAACCTATATCATCCTACACAAGCCCTTCCATTTTCTTTGGTGAGACAAACCTACAGACAACTGCCATCATAGCAACCAATCTATATGTTACACTGTACATTATGCAGGAGCTCATAATTCACAGAATTCAAACTTTCTGATGAATGCGCTCCGATGTTTGTAGGACGGCCTCAATCCTCTACCAGTGTTTGGGTTGTTACTAACAGCTGTCACTTGAAGGATCACTTCTTACTTGTGCAGACGACACCTGTTGTTTGTTCAGAGCCTGCGCCAAGCGCTGCTGTCAGGACGCATGCATCAGACATGTAATCCTAACAAACTGTATAATTGTGTAAAGTGGTGGGGTGAGGTCCATGTATAAAACACAGAGCGCATGGGCCAGCGCAGTGTGACATTTTACAGACCACAATGCAATTTTCATAAATATATGTGCTAACACATGCTCCCCTCATGGGAGTGAAAACTGTCAAATGGAACCATTTCTAAACACAAATGCCACAAGATACTTTATAGTATGGAACCAGAGACAGAACTGATATGTATGGCAATGCGTATAGCGGTGGTGCCCAGCACACTTCATATTATGGAACCCGAGACTAGCACAGAGACAGAACTGATATTTTGCATAGGATAGCGGTGGTCCCAGGTAATTATATACGTGTAGGTTGGCTTTTTGGATTTTGTTGGAGGACTTGTGCAGGTTGGAAACCATCTAAGAAGAGATGATCTACTAGAATTATAGTTAACTAGAATCAACTGTTATTAACTATTACTGTATTAGCAGCCATCAATATTTTACATCTACACTCACCGGCCACTTTATAGGTACAACCTGTCCAACTGTTCATTAACACTTAATTTCTAATCAGCAATCACATGGCGGCAACTCAGTGCATTTAGGCATGTAGACATGGTCAAGACAATCTCCTGCAGTTCAAACTGAGCATCAGTATGGAGAAACAAGGTGATTTGAGTGCCTTTGAACGTGGCAAAACATCCAGTGAGCAGCAATCTGTGGGTGGAAATGCCTTGTTGTGTGCAGAGGTCAGAGGAGAAGGGCAGACTGGTTCGAGCTGATAGAAAGGCACAGTGACTCAAATCGCCACCTGTTACAACCAAGGTAGGCAGAGAGCATCTCTGAACGCACAGTACATCGAACTTTGAGGCACACCCGGGTGCCACTCCTTTCAGCTAAGAACAGGAAACTGAGGCTACAATTTGCACAAGCTCACTCGAAATTGGACAGTTAGAGAGTGGAAAAACGTTGCCTGTCTTTGATGAGTCTCTATTTCTTCTGGACATTCGGATGGCAGGGTCAGAATTTGGCGGTGAACAACATGAAAGCATGGATCCATCCTGCCTTGCATCACGGTTCAGGCTGGTGGTGGTGTCATGGTGTGGTGTGGGAATATTTTTTGGCACTCTTTAGGCCCCTGGTACCAATGGCATCGTTGCAACGCCACAGCCTACTGAGTATTGTTGCTGACCATGTCCATCCCTTTATGACCACAATGTACAACCCATCTGATGGCTACTTCAGCAGATAATGCGCCATGTCATAAAGATGGAATCATCTCAGACTGGTTTCTTGAACATGACAATGAGTTCACTGTACTCAAATGGCCTCCACAGTCACCAGATCTCAATCCAAAGAGCATCTTTGGGATGTGGGGGAACGGGAGATTCGCATCATGGATGTGCAGCCGACAAATTGCGGCAACTGTGATGCCATCATGTCAATATGGACCAAAATCTCTGAGAATGCTTCCAGCACCTTGTTGAATCTATGCCACGAAGAATTGAGGCAGTTCTGAAGGCAAATGGGGGTCCAAACCCGTTACTCGATGGTTGTACCTAATAAAGTGGCAGGTGAGTGTATATTTTAGTAATAACATGTCTTAGGACTCTTAGGCCTTATTCAAAAGTCTGTATTATACAAGATGTGCTGTCCATTGTTCCCCACAGAAAACAGATTATCAATGTGTTTTTGTCAGTGTTTGTACAGGAAAAAATATTTTTCTAACCTAATCGTATACTTTGTATTCGTTAACCCAGAGGCTGTATATGACTTTTATAGACCAATATGCTATGTGCCAGTTTTATAAGCAGCATTGTCGTGTTTGTTATCCGTATTTGGAAGCCAAAAATAGTAGTCTGGCTGAAACACAAAAATAATTAACAAAAAATTGCCATGATACTTTTCATCTGTGTAGGTTCCACTCCTGGTTGACTACTACAGGTCGGCTCCAGGTTTCAGTAGGGCTACAGAGCTTCAGTGGCCCTTTACAGTAAATATGGCGATATTAAAAATTCAGAAACAAACCAGTCTCTTGTTCCCTAAATATTCTCTTGTTTATCATCCTAACAGCCCCCCTCATGGTATTTATATAAGCCCCCCCTCGCCCTATGGTTGATTGATAGATACAGTCCCCCTCACCCCCATGGATTCCTTATGTACAGCCTTATGTGGGCCCCCCAGCAGCTCCGAGGGCACTCCCAGGTATGCCCACTGCTGGGGCCTGGCCCTACTACTAACATATGGAGGCAAAACACTAAACAAAATACTGCCCACGAGTTATCAAATCCATCATAGAACATGTTTCCACTGACTTTCACCATTCACAGACCGTTGACAAAAATGGATCTCTGAATAGTCATGGATGGATTGTGTGTTGCGTACATGGTGAACATAAATAGCACATGTGAAAACAGACATGTGGTGAAGGCCTTACACTGCAGTAACCACATTCTTTGTCGTTGGAAGGCACATAAGGGTTAACTGCGAGTCCTCAGTTCTCACTGATATTGTCTGCCACAATTGACTGGCTATGAGAGGATTTGGAACAGTTCTAAGTGCTGAGCCTCCTAATTCTCTGCTCTCTAAATATAGTCTGAAGTATCATCTTTATAGAGCAGAGTGTGAGGAGGTAAGTGATAAGTGGGAACACATATATGATTGCGTCTGGTAAGGCTATAGCCAGAGAGACATACAAGTGGGGGATAGCAAACTGCAGAAAACGGGTTCCAGTGAATATGTTATATGTAAGATAACAATATAATAATCTTTTATTATATAGTGCACACAGATTACCCAGCACTGCACAAAGCATCTCCAATGGTCCCTGTCCCCAATGGGGCTCACATCTAAGCAACCTACCAGTATGTTTTGGAGTGTGGGAGGAGGAAACCTGAGGACCTGGAGGAAACCCATATATATATGAGAGAACATATAAACTCTTTGCAGATGTTGACCTGGGGTGGAATCGAACCCAGGACCAAGATTATAATTTATATAGAATTTACAGATTTATTTCAGATAATCCTAGTAATAGAGATTCATAAGACGGTTGCCTCAGATTTTACAGGATATTGTATGCGAAGTGCTGTCTATCTCATCTTAGATACTGTACAGTAACTAGCAATTGTATACATGATACAAAAATAATACTGATAGTAATAACAAGAATAATACAAGTGTTCCCTTGTGGTTAATAGGACAGGATGTTAGCAGAGGCTTGGGAGGCAGAGGCCTGGGTTATATCAGTTCATCACCCTTGGAAGGTCCTCAGATCAGAAACTGAAATCATGGACACAGAAACAGACACAGTTGGTTATAAACCTCTCCATTCTTATACGAAGATCATATTGACACATTATTGGGCATTCTAGAACTTCCGGATGATCGTTAGACGCTATTAGGCAAGAAAAAAAAAAGAAAACCTTATACAATACCTCTTTATGAAGGTCCCAATTTAGGCTCAGGAGCAGATTATAATCCTCAAATCCAAGGATCCTATGGGACAGAAGCAGCTATAGGTCCTACAAAGCAGAGAGAGCAGCAGCAAGAGAGTGACTATGTTAGGATCCCTGGGAATACTACAGCTTGGTCCTCCCCCTTTTCCAAATACCTAGAGTGTGATAGGGACAGCTGACTGGACACAAGTCAGGCTATAAATATCCAAAACAGCGAATGTGGGGGGAGGGAAGATTTTGACAGGACGTGCTGTGAGATAGGTTTAACAGATTCTTTGCTAACCAGGTGGATATAGATGACCAAAACAACACAAATGGTTATAGTATTAGTCTTGTCCTTCCCTTTAGGTAGCTTTGATACTGCTTTGATCTATTGATAATAACTTGAAATACCATTCTGTGATCTAAATATTGCATTATATTATGAATAGATTTCACTTTGAATTTTTATGTAATAAACATAATACAGTACAAATAAAGGGAATACATTATCATCCATTTTAATCTCGTGTTTTTTTAATCACAGTATCTAGTTTCTGTGAGAATTTCATCCGAATTTCACTATAAAAACGGATCTTAAAGTTTGGGCACAACAATTTGTGAGGTATTCAAACAGATTTGTAGCCAGAATCTTGCAGAAATCAGGTCATAGCACCTACCATAAAGTGTGCACTATTTAGAAGTCGCGACACACATTTGAAGCCGCCCATAAAGAGGACCTGTCACCTAAAAAAAAAAAGCTCTACAGCTGTTTACTAAAGTGAGTAGTTCCTAGCACACCCCAGAGTGAGCCAGTGTTAAAAAGGACCATCACCACTCACTTATATGGAGATTAGCATACCATTGTAGGGGCTGCTACATAGATTCAGGGCACTTTGAATTTTCCTTCTAGCCCCCACAGTTACAGAGTTATTAGTCCTGAGATGTGACCATTACAATCTGTGTTTGGTCAGAGGAGGAGCTGGGGCTGGAGCTGGGCGTGGGGCGTTCTTATGCTAATCTCTCTCATACTGTCAGTGGTGAGATGTAATTCTGTATCTGCATACTAAGGCCTCATAAACGTGACGCAAATGCTGTTAAGCGTAAAATGTTATGCAAACGCTCGTTAGCATAAACATGACACAAACGTTGTGTAAAGTAATTCAACGCCACATAAGAGTAAACGTGACACAACGGCGAGTAAGTGTAAACGTGATGCAAGCGCGGCGTAGGTGTAAATGTGATGCAAGTGCGGAACATAAGGTGTAGCGTGCCGCAAACACAGCTGAGTGTAACTGTGATACAAACCGTGCGCGTAAACATGCCACAAGCGCCTGAAGTGTAACCATGCCCAAGCCCCGCGTAAGTGTAACCGTGCCGCAAGCGTCGCGTAAGCGTAACCGTGACGCAAACACCACATAAGCGTAACTGGACACCAACGGCTCGTAAGCGTAACCGTGATGCAACGTGCGTAATCGTAACCCTGACGCAAACGCCGCATAACCGTGATGCAAACGTTGCGAACCGTGTTGCAAAACGCCGCATAACCGTGACGCAAACCGCCGCGTAACCATGATGAACCGCCACTTAACCGTAGAAACGCCACGTAGCCCTAACCGAGATGCAAACGGTGCATAAGTGTAACCTTGACAAGAAACACCGCATAAGCGTGACTGGAAACGCCGCCTAAGCGTAACCGTGCCGCAAGCGCCGTGTAAGGTAACCGCGATGCAAGTAAATGTTACACAAACGTGTAAAGTAGGCGTAATTCAAACGCCAGTAAAAGTACGGTGATGCAAATGCCAGTAAAAGTAACTGTGAGGCAAAGCCTCATATTAACAAGCACGCCCCGTAATGCAACCGTATTCATGAGGAGGCGGTACGAGTGAGGTGGTGACTGCCGCATGAAGCCGGCAGTCACCGCTGGCCATGGCATAGGAGGGGTGGTCCGGGGAAGAAGCTACAGAGAGGCAGCCCCTCAGACCGGCCCTCATGAATACGCTGGAGCGCTGTAAGCTTTGCTGGCGTTTTCAGATATGGAAGTGCAGTGTCTGTATAGCTATAGATCCGGTAAAGCTAGCAGTGTAACACTGCGTACACGTGGGGGTATAGCTTACTAGAGGTTTGTTTATGTGAAGGTCCTCTTTAAGCATACTGAACGCGTGCGTGTGACCTAAATGCTTGTGCTTTGTAAGTAGCAGCATGTGTTTTGACTTAATGCAATTGTTGCACATCACGTGAACGCTACCTTCCGCGATTATACGAGTATTATTATGAGAAAGAAGCTACTAGTACAGATATACAACCCAGTTTTTGTCCAGTAAGGCCATTTCAACATAAAAAGATTCTCAGAAAAAAAAAGCTTGATCCTATCTTTACACAAAGTATGTCAAAGTTACATGAATGTGCAGGGCGTGCAATTTCCCTGTCTTATGAGTATAGGGTTTGTGTGAGTGTGTAGATTGAATGAGCTCTATGAGAAAATATTTAATGCATTACCTGTTGATTGAAATAAATTAACTATGGCGATTCGTTGTTTATAATTGGGGTGTGTAAATGCCCAATCTCATCTCCAGGAAAACAGATCTGTCGCCTGCCGTTCCGGGGTCTATCAGGAGTGTATGGAGAAGAAGTCCTCACTGGGGTCATGATAGGATGATTGACTTACACAAATGCTTCAGATTTTAATTGCACATAAACATGTATTCAGCAAAGGCAGCACTTAATAATGAGATTTATCTATGTCCTCATTCATCTGCAGGACTGCCAACCAGAAAAAGTGTAACAATTTATTCTAGCTGGAGCTCAATAGCCAAATAAGGGGAATTCATAGGGACTGCCATTCAATAGCACCAGTCCTGATCCAGTGCACTGTGCGATAGATACATCTAATGTAATAAGAAATATAGACTCTCAATGAGAACACAGTACTCTGACAGGCTTATATGTGACATACACATCAACTAAAGTTTTACTCTGATGGAACCATACCCCCTCCCCACTAAATCCGCGGCCAGATGTTGGGTTGAATTACAAAGTAAATTGTAGAAGTTTTCAAACTGTGGGATTAATCACAGTGGGGCACATTACTTACCTGGTCCAGTCGCGATCCTGTGGCGTTTGTCCGGCGACCGATTCAGGTCTGCCAAGATCGCTAAGATCATGCGCCCGATGTCCAGCAGGTGTCGCGGTCCACCGCCAGTTCACCTTCTTCTTCGGTGCAGGGAGTGCTTGATCTTGCAACACAAATCCTTTTTTATATTCCAAATCTGTCGTGTTGTCCGATGACCACGCCCACCGTTTGTCGCGTGAAAGCCCGCGCCGATGCGCCACAATCTGATCGCGTGCCGCCAAATCCGGTGGAAATTGGGCGCAAATCGGAAATATTCGGGGAAACCCGACCAAAAGTGCGGCGTTCGGACCCCTTAGAAATTGATCACTGAATGGAGTACACAACCCAATATGTGAATCTCAGGGATGAATAGTAATAGGAATGTACACATTTTTATTATATTCAGCCTGCGCATCTATGGCAGGGAATCAATTCCACAAATACATGGCTGTTAAAAGTAAGAAGTTCTAGAGACCATGGCAACCAACCCAGCTGAGCTTTCATTTACCAGTGCTCATGAATATTTAAAAGGGGAGACATAATTGGTGCCATGGGCAACTAAGAACATTTTTACTTTTAGACGTGGATAAATCTGCCCATTGCGAGCTTTATACAAAGCAGTATCTATGTATTCAGGTGTCTTGTCAATGCCTTGTCTGTGACTAGCAGTGAGACATAAGAAGCCGTACATTTCAGATTTGCAGCACCATTTACACTTTTTTTTCACACCACAAACTAGGGCAATGACTCATAAGATTCCCCCATGTGGACTAGGTCTATATATCCATTGATGGTATACATTCAATACGAAGGCTATTAATGTTCCAGATTCATTTGGAGATTACAACTGCAGACCATGAAACAGAATCTTTGCACCAAAACTTAAGCAACTAAATGTAAAAGGTACCCTAACCCTTCAGGAACCTTGTCATATGCAAATAATAGCGCATCTAGTGCCAGTATTGCTATGACAGCAGAGGGATGTCTAATGAATAATTCGTAGAGAATTGGTACAAAGATCTTCTAAATAAAAACCTGTATTTTCTAAATAAATTGATTCCTCCCAAAAACATTCAAACTAATAAACATTTGTATCATCAATTAATCTTGAGTATCCTCCATTGATTTTTAATGTAGTGCCACATAGGAGGAAATTGGAGAAAAGATTTAAAAATGGAGTAGAATAAAAATGAAATATGCCACCACGGCTTCTATTAGTTTTGGTAATCAACATCATGACATGTTTCATCTAAGCACTAGTCCTTTCATTTATGGAATATCTTTATTTATAGAGTATGCTTTTGGATATAGCTTACTAGAATACCTTTTAGCTTACCATATGTAGTTTACGTTGTTGGCAGTATCTTCTACCCTCTATTAGGTTTGGCACTGCAAGTATTATCGTGGAGATGTCAAGCGCTGAAGATCTAAACTGATTCATCCATACTTACAATAAAAAAATAACCGTTTACAAAATAGTGCAATGTCCTCACAGGGGCAGGGTATATAATCAGAGCTGGTACACCAGAAAACTAATGATAAGCCCTGAAATACGCACAAGGACTATTGACCTTCTTTGGAGTGGACATACCACGGCAGCGAAGTTCGTCAACCACAACATATAGTGCACTTCTATGCAGACCAGGGGTTAGGACTTGGCATAGAAACTGCCCTGCCAAATATATCAGGAGGCTGGGCCTCTCGATATATATGCCAGCGCCTGCAGGGGTTAACATGATAAAAGCTTCTCCTGTGTATGTTGATTTGGTTAAGTCATGCATACATAACAATATCTAAAAAAAAAAAAAAAAAAAAAAAAAAAATAAAAAAAAATTTGCTTATAGATCGTACGTACTGAAAAATGTATGAGCAATAAAATGTCCGAAACTGTGAACCGAAAAAGGGCATATAACACTCCCACTGATCATAGTATAAGTCATAGTGGGAGACGTGATGAAACAAGATGATCTCAGGAAAAACTTCGACAAATTTACTGTTACTGTGCCATTATAATAATATATGATGTGCTAAATACACAAAAGAGCTCCACGGACACTAAGCCCTAAGAGAGCAAAAAGAAAAAAATCTAGTAGAAGGTTGTATCCAGGTAATATTATTAAATAAAGTACCACAACCATTTTTGCTCTAAATACTTAACATATGTTCAGACCGGGCAACCACAACCAGGCTTGGCGCAGCTGTCAGACTAGGTAATGGTGGCGAACTCACCCAGTGCCATGTCCCCGCGGGGCTAAGGCCCTGCCTAAGCAGGATTTACACCGCCCTGATAAGGGCGAACCCACTCTCAGGAACCTAACTGACGTGTCACTGAGCCTCCCTACAAAGATGACAGGGGGAAAAAAAATTACTTGTTTGGCAGCTGCTGGTGGGTGGAGAGGAAGGGTACACCGGAAATACAGGAATAGGCCAGTGTTTCCACATGGTGACCACAGAAATACTACACAGGATACTAAACAGGTAATCGAAATACAGGAATAGACCGGTGTTCACACTGGTGCCGAGAAGAAACCAACACGGACTGGAAAGGGAACAGTGGGGGTCAACTACTGGAGGATAACGATAACTGGGGACAAACAACAGATACATGAAGACAGACGGGAGATTGGGACACAGGTCCGGTCAGACTCAGCAGGATATATACAGGTAGGTCCACAGATACAGGCAAATAAGCGGAGACAGGTCAAGATCAAGATGGCGCACAAGGTACAGAATCAGAAACAACACAGAACACCAACTTCATATTATGGAACCCGAGACTAGCACAGAGACAGAACTGATATGTATGGCAATGCGTATAGCGGTGGTGCCCAGGATACTTCATATTATGGTACCCGAGACTAGCACAGAGACAGAATTGATATGTATGGCAATGCATATAGCGGTGGTGCCCAGGATACTTCATATTATGGAACCCGAGACTAGCACAGAGACAGAACTAATATTTATGGCATAGCGTATAGCGGTGGTGCCCAGGTAATTATATCACGTTAGGTTGGCTTTTGGGATTTTGTTGGAGGACTTGTGCAGGTTGGAACCATCTAAGAAGAAGATGATCTACTAGAATTATCTAGTTAACTAGAATCAACTGTTATCTTAACTATTAACTGTTATTAGCAGCCATCTAATTTATTATACATCTACACTCACCGGCCACTTTATTAGGTACACCTGTCCAACTGTTCATTAACACTTAATTTCTAATCAGCCAATCACATGGCGGCAACTCAGTGCATTTAGGCATGTAGACATGGTCAAGACAATCTCCTGCAGTTCAAACTGAGCATCAGTATGGGGAAGAAAGGTGATTTGAGTGCCTTTGAACGTGGCAAAAACATCCAGTGAGCAGCAATTCTGTGGGTGGAAATGCCTTGTTGGTGCCAGAGGTCAGAGGAGAATGGGCAGACTGGTTCGAGCTGATAGAAAGGCAACAGTGACTCAAATCGCCACCTGTTACAACCAAGGTAGGCAGAAGAGCATCTCTGAACGCACAGTACATCGAACTTTGAGGCACACCGGGTGCCACTCCTTTCAGCTAAGAACAGGAAACTGAGGCTACAATTTGCACAAGCTCATCGAAATTGGACAGTAGAAGATTGGAAAAACGTTGCCTGGTCTGATGAGTCTCTATTTCTGCTGCGACATTCGGATGGCAGGGTCAGAATTTGGCGTGAACAACATGAAAGCATGGATCCATCCTGCCTTGCATCAACGGTTCAGGCTGGTGGTGGTGTCATGGTGTGGGGAATATTTTTTGGCACTCTTTAGGCCCCTTGGTACCAATTGAGCATCGTTGCAACGCCACAGCCTACCTGAGTATTGTTGCTGACCATGTCCATCCCTTTATGACCACAATGTACCCAACATCTGATGGCTACTTTCAGCAGGATAATGCGCCATGTCATAAAGATGGAATCATCTCAGACTGGTTTCTTGAACATGCAATGAGTTCACTGTAACAAATGGCCTCCACAGTCACCAGATCTCAATCCAATAGAGCATCTTTGGGATGTGGGGGAACGGGAGATTCGCATCATGGATGTGCAGCCGACAAATCTGCGGCAACTGTGTGATGCCATCATGTCAATATGGACCAAAATCTCTGAGGATGCTTCTGAATCTATGCCACGAAGAATTGAGGCAGTTCTGAAGGCAAATGGGGGTCCAACCCGTTACTAGCATGGTGTACCTAATAAAGTGGCAGGTGAGTGTATATGTTTAGTAATAACATGTCTTAGTGACTCTTAGGCCTTATTCAAAAGTCTGTATTATACAAAGATGTGCTGTCCATTGTTCCCCACAGAAAACATGATTATCAATGTGTTTTGTCAGTGTTTGTTACAGGAAAAAAATATTTTTCTAACCTAATTCGTATACTTTGTATTCTGTTAAACCCAGAGGCTGTATATGACTTTTATAGACCAATAGGCTTATGTGCCAGTTTTATAAAGCAGCATTGTCCGTGTTTGTTATCAGTATTTGGAAGCCAAAAATAGTAGTCGGGCTGAAACACAAAAATAATTAACAAAAAATTCCATGATACTTTTCATCTGTGTAGGTTCCACTCCTGGTTGACTACATACAGGGTCGGCTCCAGGTTTCAGTAGGGCTACAGAGCTTCAGTGGCCCCTTTACAGTAAATATGGCGATATTAAAAATTCAGAAACTAACAGTCTCTTGTTCCCTAAAATATTCTCTTGTTTATCATTCCTAACAGCCCCCTCATGGTTATTTTATATAAAGCCCCCCTCGCCCCTATGGATTGATTAGATACAGTCCCCCTCACCCCCATGGATTCCTTATGTACAGCCTTATGTGGGCCCCCCAGCAGCTCCGAGGGCACTTGCCCAGGTATGCCCACTGCTGGGGCCGGCCCTACCTACATACATTATGGAGGCAAAACACTAAACAAAATACTGCCACAGAGTTATCAAATCCATCATAGAACATGTTTCCACTGACTTTCACCATTCACAGACCGTTGACAAAAATGGATCTCTGAATAGTCATGGATGGATGTGTGTTGCGTACATGGTGAACATAAATAGCACATGTGAAATACAGACATGTGGTGAAGGCCTTACACTTGCAGTAACCACATTCTTTGTCGTTGGAAGGCACATAAGGGGTTAACTGCGAGTCCTCAGTTCTCACTGATATTGTCTGCCACAATTGACTGGCTATGAGAGGATTTGGAACAGTTCTAAGTGCTGAGCCTCCTAATTCTCTGCTCTCTAAATATAGTCTGAAGTATCATCTTTATAGAGCAGAGTGTGAGGAGGTAAAGCTGATAATGTGGAACACATATATGATGCGTCTGGTAAGGCTATAGCCAGAGAGACATTACAAGTGGGGGATAGCAAACTGCAGAAAACCGGGTTTCCAGTGAATATTGTTAATGTAAGATAACAATAATAATAATTCTTTATTTATATAGTGCACACAGATTACCCAGCACTGCACAAAGCATCTCAAATTGGTCCCTGTCCCCAATGGGGCTCACAATCTAAGCAACCTACCAGTATGTTTTGGAGTGTGGGAGGAAACCTGAGGACCTGGAGGAAACCCATATATATATGAGAGAACATATAAACTCTTTGCAGATGTTGACCTGGGTGGGAATCGAACCCAGGACCAAGATTATAATTTATATAGAATTTACAGATTTATTTCAGATAATCCTAGACATAGAGATTCATAATGACGGTTGCCTCAGATTTACAGGATATTGTATGCGAAGTGCTGTCTATCTCATCTATATACTGTACATGTAACTAGCAATTGTATCACATGTACAAAATAATAATACTGATAGTAATAACAAGAATAAATACAAGTGTTCCCTTGTGGTTAATGATAGGACATGGATGTTAGCAGAGGCCTTGGGAGGCAGAGGCCTTGGGTTATATCAGTTCATCACCCTTGGAAGGTCCTCAGATCAGAAACTGAAATCATGGACACAGAACCAGACACAGTTGGTTATAAACCTCTCCATTCTTATACGAAGATCATATTGACACATTATTGGGCATTTCTAGAACTTCCGGATGATCCTGTTAGACGCTATTAGGCAAGAAAAAAAAAAATAGAAAACCTTATTACAATACCTCTTTATGAAGGTCCCAATTTAGGCTCAGGAGCAGATTATAATCCTCAAATCCAAGGATCCTATGGGACAGAAGCAGCTATAGGTCCTACAAAGCAGAGAGAGCAGGCAGCAAAGAGAGTGACTATGTTAGGATCCCTGGGACTCTACAGCTTGGTCCTCCCCCCTTTTCCCAAATACCTAGAGTGTGATAGGGACAGCTGACTGGACACAAGTCAGGCTATAAATATCCAAAACAGCGAATGTTGGGGGGAGGGAAGATATTTTGACAGGACGTGCTGTGAGATAGGTTTAACAGATTCTTTGCTAACCAGGTGGATAGGATGACCAAACAACACAAATGGTTATTAGTATTAGTCTTGTCCTTCCCTTTAGGTAGCTATTGATACATGCTTTGATCTATTGGAAACTTAACTTGAAAATACCATTCTGTGATCTAAATATTGCTATATATTATGCATAGATTTCCACTTTGAATTTTTATGTAATAAACATAATACAGTACAAATAAAGGGAATACATTATCATTCCATTTAATAATTCTGTGTTTTTAATCTACAGTATCTTAATTTTCTGCTGAGAATTTCATCCGAATTTTCACTATCAAAAACGGATCCTTAAAGTTTGGGCACAACAATTTGTGAGGTTATTCCAAACAGATTTGTACGCAGAATCTCTGCATGGAAATCAAGGTCATAAGCACCTACCATAAAGTGCTGCCATTATTTAGAAGTCGGCACACACACTTTGAAGCCGCCCATAAAGAGGACCTGTCACCTTAAAAAAAAAACGCTCTACTAGCTGTTTACTAAAGTGAGTAGCTCCTAGCACTACCCCAGATGTAGCAGTGTTAAAAAGGACCTATCACCACCTCACTTATATGGAGATTAGCATACCATTCTGTAGGGGCTGCTACATAGATTCAGGGGCACTTTGAATTTTCCTTCTAGCCCCCACAGTTACAGAGTTATTAGTCCTGAGATGTGACCATTACAATCTGTGTTTGGTCAGAGAGGAGGAGCTGGGGCTGGAGCTGGGGCGTGTCTTATGCTAATCTTCTCTCATACTGTCAGTGGTGAGATGTAATTCTGTATCTGCATCTAAAGGCCTCATAAACGTGACGCAAATGCTGCTTAAGCGTAAATGTTATGCAAACGCTGCGTTAGCATAAACATGACACAAACGTTGTGTAAAAGTAATTCAAACGCCACATAAGAGTAAACGTGACACAAACGGCGAGTAAGTGTAAACGTGATGCAAGCGCGGCGTAGGTGTAAATGTGATGCAAGTGCGGAATAAGTGTAGGCGTGCCGCAAACACAGCTGAGTGTAACTGTGATACAAACCGTGCGTAAACATGCCACAAGCGCCGCTTAAGTGTAACCATGCCGCAAGCCCCGCGTAAGTGTAACCGTGCCGCAAGCGTCGCGTAAGCGTAACCGTGACGCAAACACCACATAAGCGTAACTGTGACACAAACGGCTCGTAAGCGTAACCGTGATGCAAACGCTGCGTAATCGTAACCCTGACGCAAACGCCGCATAACCGTGATGCAAACGTTGCGTAACCGTGTTGCAAACGCCGCATAACCGTGACGCAACCGCCGCGTAACCATGATGCAACCGCCACTTAACCGTGAAGCAAACGCCACGTAAGCCTAACCGAGATGCAAACGGTGCATAAGTGTAACCTTGACAGAAACACCGCATAAGCGTGACGGAAACGCCGCCTAAGCGTAACCGTGCCGCAAGCGCCGTGTAAGCGTAACCGCGATGCAAGTAAATGTTACACAAACGTGTAAAAGTAGGCGTAATTCAAACGCCACGTAAAAGTAACTGTGATGCAAATGCCACGTAAAAGTAACTGTGAGGCAAACGCCTCATATGTAACAATGCAAACGCCCCGTAAATGCAACCGTATTCATGAGGAGGCGGTACGAGGAGGTGGTGACTGCCGCATGAAGCCCGGCAGTCACCGCTGGCCTATGGCATAGGAGGGGTGGTCCGGGGAAGAAGCTACAGAGAGGCCAGCCCCTCAGACCGGCCCCTCATGAATACGCTGGAGCGCTGTAAGCTTTGTCTGGCGTTTTCAGGATATGGAAGTGCAGTGTCTGTATAGCTATAGATCCGGTAAAGCTAGCAGTGTAACACTGCTACACGTGGGGGTATAGCTTACTAAAGAGCGTTTTGTTTATGATGACAGGTCCTCTTTAAGCATACTGAACGCGTGCGTGTGACCCTAAATGCTTGTGCTTTGTAAGTAGCAGCATGTGTTTTGACTTAATGCAATTCTTGCACATCACGTGAACGCTACCTTCAGCGATATACGAGTATTATTTATGGAAAGAAGCTACTAGTACAGATATACAACCAGTTTTTGTCCAGTAAGGCCATTGTCAACATAAAAGATTCTCAGAAAAAAAGCTAGATCCTATCTTTACACAACTGATGTCAAAGTTACATGAATTGTGCAGGGCTGCCATTTCCCTGTCTTATGAGTAGGGTTTGTGTGAGTGTGTAGATTGAATGAAGCATATGAGAAATATTTAATGCATTACCTGTTGATTGAAATTAAATTATACTATGGCTGATTCGTTGTTCTATACTTGGGTTGTGTAAATGCCCAATCTCATCTCCCAGAAAACAGATCTGTCGCCTGCCGTTCCCTGGGGTCTATCAGGAGTGTATGGAGAATAGAAGTCTCCTGGGGTCATGATAGGATGATTGACTTACACAAATGCTTCAGATTTAATTGCACATAAACATTTAATTCAGCAAAGGCAGCACTTAATAATGAGATTTATCTATGTCCTCATTCATCTGCAGGACCTGCCGACCAGAAAAGTGTAACAATTTATTCTAGCCTGGAGCTCAATAGCCAACATAAGGGGAATTCATAGGGACTGGCATTCCATAGGGCACCAGTCCTGATCCCCAGTGCACTGGGGCTAGATACATCTAATGTAATAAGAAATATAGACTTCTCAATGAGAACACAGTACTCTGACAGCTTATATGTGACATACACATCAACTAAAGTTTACTCTGATGTGAACCATACCCCTCTCCCCACTAAATCCTGGCCAGATGTTGGGTTTGAATACACAACTTAATTGTAGAAGTTTCTCAAACTGTTGGATTAATCACAGTGGGGCACATTTACTTACCTGGTCCAGTCGCGATCCTGTGGCGCGTTGTCCGGCGACGATTCAGGTCTGCCAAGATTCGCTAAGATCATGCGCCCGATGTCCAGCAGGTGTCGCTGGTCCACCGCAGTTCACCTTCTTCTTCCTGGTGCATGGGAGTGCTGATCTTGCAACACAAATCCTTTTTTATATTCCAAATCTGTCGTGTTGTCCGATGACCACGCCCACCGATTTCTGTCGCGTGAAAGCCCGCGCCGATGCGCCACAATCTGATCGCGTGCGCCAAAATCCCGGGGAAATTGGGCGCAAATCGGAAATATTCGGGGAAACCCGACAAAAGTGCGGCGTTCGGACCCTTAGTAAATTGATCACTGAATGGAGTACACAACCCAATATGTGAATCTCATGGGATGTAATTAGTAATAGGAATGTTACAACATTTTTATTATATTCAGCCCTGCGCATCTATGGCCAGGGAATCAATACACAATACATTGGCTGTTTAAAAGTAAGAATGTTCTTAGATGCCCATGGCAACCAATCACAGCTGAGCTTTCATTTTACCAGTGCTCATGAATATTTAAAAGGGGAGACATAATTGGTGCCATGGGCAACTAAGAACATTTTTACTTTTAGACAGCTGGATAAATCTGCCCCATTGCTGAGCCTTTTACAGAAGCAGTATTCATGTATTCAGGTGTCTCTGTCAATGCATTGTCTGTGACTAGCAGTGAGACATAAGAAGCCGTACATTTCAGATGCAGCACCATTTACAACTTTTTTTTCACACCACAATACTAGGGCAAATGACTCATAGATTCCCCCATGTGACTAGTGTCTATATATCCATTGATGGTATACATTTCATATACGAAGGCTATTAATGTCCAGATATTCATTTGGAGATTACAACTGCAGAATGGAAACAGAATCTTTACACAAAACTTTAAGCAACTAAAATGTAAAAGGTACCCTAAACCCTTCAGGAACCTTGTCATAATGAAAATAATAGCGCCATCTAGTGCCAGTATTGCTACTGACAGCATAGGGGATGCTAATGAATAATGTCGTAGAATTGGTACAAAGTATCTTAAATAATAACCTGTATTTTCTAAATAAATTTGATTTCCTCACCAAAAACATTCAACTAATAAACATATTGTATCATCAATTAATCTTGAGTATCCTCCATTAGATTTTTAATGTAGTGCACATAGGAGAAATGGGCAGAAAAGATTTTAAAAATGGAGTAGAATAAAAATGAAAATGCAAGGCTTCTATTAGTTTGTGTAATCAACATCATTGACATGTTTCATCTAAAGCCACTAGTCCTTTCATTTATGGAATATCTTTATTTATAGAGTATCTTTTGGATATAGCTTATAGAATATTTTAGCTTACCATATGTAGTTTTACAGTTGTTGTGCAGTATTCTTCTACCCTCTATTAGGTTTGGCACTGAAAGTATTTATCGTGGAGATGTCAAGCCTGAAGATCCTAAACTGATTCATCCATACTTACAATTAACAAATAAACCGTTTACAAATAGTTGCAATGTCCTCACAGGGGCAGGGGATATATATCAGAGCTGGTACACCAGAAAACTAATGATAAGCCCTGAAATACGCACAAGTGACTATTGACCTTCTTTGGAAGTGGACATACCCGGCAGCGAAGTTCCTTGTCAACCACAACATATAGTGCAATTCTATGCCAGACCAGGTAGGACTTGGCATAGAACTGCCCTGCCAAATATATCAGGAGGCTGGAGCCTCTCGATATATATAGCCAGCGCCTGCAGGGGTTAACATGATAAAGCTTCTCCTGTGTATGTTGATTTTGGTAAAGTCATGCATACATTAACAATATCTATAATTGCATTATAGCATCGTACGTTACTGAAAAATGTATGAGAAATATAATAAATGTTCCGAAATCTGTAACAGAGCATATAACACTCCCCTGTATAGTATAAGTCATAGTTGGAGACGTGAAACAAGATGATCTCAGGAACACTTCGAAATATTACTATTACTGTGCCATTATAATAAATCTGATGTGCTAAATACACAAAAAGAGCTCCACGGACACTAAGCCCTAAGAGAGCAAAAAGAAAAAATTCTAGTAGAAAGTGTTTACTTCCAGTTAATATTTAATAAAGTACCACAACCATTTTTTGGTCTAAAATACTACATATGTGTCAACCGCGCAACCACAACCAGGCTTGGCGCTAGCTGTCAGACTAGGTAAGTGGTGGCGAACTCACCCAGTGATGTCCCCGCGGGCTAAGGCCCTGCCTAAAGCAGATACACCGCCCTGATAAGGGCGAACCCACTATCAGGAACCTAACTGACGGTCACTGAGCATCCCTACAAGATGACAGGGGAAACTTACTTCGTTTGGCAGCTGCTGGATGGTGGAGCGGACAGGTAACCGGAATACAGGAATAGGCCAGTGTTCACACTGGTGCACAGAATACTAACACAGGACTAAACAGGTAATCGAAATACAGGAATAGACCGGTGTTCACACTGGTGCACAGAAACCAACACAGGACTGAGACAGGGAAAGTGGGGTAACACTAGGAGGTAAACGATACTGAGGGACAAACAACAGATACATGAAGACAGACGGGATAGACACAGGTCAGGTCAAGATCAAGCAGGATATATACAGGTCAGGTCCAGATACAGGCAAATAAGCGGAGACAGGTCAAGATCAAGATGGCAGCAAAGGTACAGAATCAGATACAAAACACAGAACACCAAACAAGATAGCAGGAGCACTAGGTACACAGGTAAGACTAGAAGAATAACCAGCAAGGTATAATGGGAGCAGGCAGGTATATAAGGCTGTTCCCGGACACGCCTCCAGCAGCACACAAGGGGAACTGTCCATCAGGCTAGTAAATGTAAATGCAGGACTTAAATGCAAGGAGCAGGGTGTGGCTCAGTTAATCCAAACACAAGCAGTGAGCCACAATTCACACACAAATAAACGCCTCTATTCTGCCAACTACGGACAGAGCGAAGTTTAGGCACAGACGTTACAATAGGACCAATGATTGCCCTTTTTGGGGCACTTGGGTAGGGCGGGAGGCTGCTGTGATTATAGACAGGTGGGAATCTGAAATTATTGCCTTTTTTAGGGCACTCTCAAAAACCGCATTAAAGGAAACCTCCCACATGAAATGGTAGGTGTAAGCTTCAAAAACCGAGCTGGTGCCGGAGCATATTTTCGTTATTCTCCTGAACCGCTGTATTGCGGTTTAAACACTTTAATATCTTTATATGTTAAGCCGGTTCGGCGCACCATGGTACACGCTTGGCGCACCATGTGTGCGACCGTGCGCGAGGCTCTCCGGCATTTCCTATTTAGGCGCAACATATAAAGATACTAAAGTGTTTAAACCGCGATACAGCGGTTTAGGAGGATAAAGGTTTTTGAAGTATACACCTACCATTTCATGTGGTAGGTTTCTTTTAAGCTACTGATCTCAGCACAATCTCAGTATAGTTTACAGTTCCATCAAAATCTTAAAGGTGCTGCTGCAGTATAAGTTCAAGCATCATACAGTGATAACTTATAGTACCAGTCTTAGTACAAACTTTTAACTGCATCTGCAACTATTTCTTAATTGTAGTGTACATGTTCACTGGATCCATTTATCCCTAAAGTGCAGTGCCGGTGACAGCACTAATTCCATCTATATCCTCATATGATCAGGACACAGCTAGGGAGAGGAGAGAGGGCAGTCTAAAGAACCACATGTGTATATTGATATGCTGCTATGATATCTATATCCTCATACTATATTATAGTGCAGTGACACTACGTGTATTTCTATACCCTAAGGCTATATTCACACTGCCGTTGCCCGCCCGTACCGTACCGTAGCGGGCAACGGCAGTGTACGGGGAGAGGAGGAGGAGGTGAGCGCAGCTCACCCCCGCCCCTCTCCATAGCAACCTATGGCGCACGGCGCCGTATTACGGGAAAAGATAGGACATGTCCTATCTTTTTCCCGGGTACGGAACGGTACGGAACGAACGGTACGCTCCCGTAGGGTGCCGTGCGCCCATAGAAGTGTATGGGGGACGTTTATCGGCCGTATATACGTCCCCCATACGTTCGTGTGAATATAGCCTTACTGTCCAATAGAGCAGTGACATTAGCTGCATTTTTTTATTACAGGCAGTCCCGGGTTATGTACAAGATAAGGTCATGAGGTTTGTTCTTAAGTTGAATTTGTATTTAAATCGAAACTGTATACTTTATAATTGTAGATCCAGACAAAATTTTTCTTTGCCTCAGTGACAATCGGAGTTTCAAATTTTTTTTCTGTAATGGGACCAAGGATTATCAATAAAGCTTCATTACAGAAAGTTTACAGCTGATCATTACAGTCTGCGACTATAGTAACATCCAGAGAGGTCACCAGAGGTCACAGTGGGCAGAGGGGTCAGTCTTTAACTAGGGGTCATCTGTAAGTCAGTTGTCCTTAAGTAGGGGACCGCTTGTACTGAAATATTCTTTAATTATATCCCTATCAAAATGTACAAAGGCTCAAATTTTGACTTTCTTTGTAACTGTAAAGTCAGTTAAAAATTGCAGCCTTGGTTCCTATGTCTTCCTTGTGTAATTTAATGGGAAAAGATCTTCCTCTCACAGCTTTAAGCGGCTGCTTCCTATCACTGACGATATTGGAAGCAGTGTAGCATGGCACAAAAGTCCATCATGTAGCCCCAGACGATGATGTTGAAGTGTTGAATCACGGATGAGGCGGTGTGTGGGAAGGCCGAAGGCCGAGTAGCAGCAGCGTATGAATGATGCAAATGCACGCACACACACCACACACTTCAAGCAGCAGATTCGGCAGGTCTGTGTAGTTGGCCAGCATCTTCTGCAGCACAAAGTTCTGAACATGCGCACAATGCACGGAATGTACGTTAACCGGTATTGGGAACAAAACTTTTTGAAAATAGTTCTGTGTTTCCAAAAAGTTTGTTTTTCCACAAAGTTTCTGTTTTTCTAAAAGGTTCAGTTTTCTTTTAGTTTTTATAAATATTTTCAGTTTATCAAGGGAGTTACTCTAGGGGTCGTGATGGAATTTTTCACAACTAGGAGCAGTGTGTGGTTTTTTGCCCATACAGATGAGTTTCAGCATGGCCAATTGTCGTTTTCCCTATTGGATGTGCTGAAACGAGTGGATTTTTGCCCAGGGTCCTGCTGCAACATGTGATGTGTATCTTGTAACTCATGGCATCGCAAAGTGCACACCTTAGGGCTTGCGGGTAGGATGGGCTAAAAAATGCGTTCTCTGCATTGTTCGGAGGCATTCATAGCTGAAGGCTTCCCTGGGATGGTGTGGACAAGGGTTGTAATGGTTGTGGTGGTGTCACATCCTCTCTTTGTGGGGAGAGAAATGGCCTTGTCACTCAGGAGGCGGGAGTAGATGCTTAGGCAACATAAACAGCAGAGGGAGCCTCAGGTTTTCATGTTCTATTTTGCTTTTCCATCCACTTCAGCTTATGTTTTGTTTTCTGGGGCCTGGTCATACCCATGGTGCTCAGATTGTTGCTCGCTCCAGTAACGGACAGCACAGTGTGCACATGACTCATGTTATATCTTCTAAAAATTGGTTAAAAAAATGCTACGCCAGGGCGATCATCCTGGCCAGTCTTTGTGTGGCCAGCTCTGGGCATGGTGAGAGGTAGTAGGCCAGTTGTCGCGATGGGCTCCACAATGAGCCTTTTCAACCATCCACATCTTCTGGTTCCTACGGAGGGCATTGTGACCACCAACTCTCCAAGCTATTATCATTGCCTCTGAGCCACGTTGCATGTGATAATAGCTTGGAGAGTTATTATCACCCCTCTGAGCTTTTTACACCAATCCCTCACCACTGCCCTACTTGTCAGTCTCCACACTGTAGAAAGCTGCAAAAGTTGCCACCTTGTTTACATCATCATCATAGAAGATGTCCTGTCATTGTCCACTGTCCACATCCTCCGACACAAGTTGTTGGGCATCTAGGAACTATATGTCTTTAACTGGGCAGGGGCAAGAGGATGGCCCATAGAATCTGGCTAGGAGAGTTATCAGAGAGCATTAGTGACTGTCCTTGACCTGTGGCTGAGATGTCCTTGCTGTTTTAAACGGGGTTGAGGTGTAGTGGGTTGAAGACAATCTGATGGATTCAGAGGCACTCGTGATGTAATTGACCAATGCATTCAATTTGCCTGGCATCTCCATCCAGGGAATATACACGCCTTCACACTGTATTGAAAAGGCCAATAATTTAAAACATTAAAAATTCCAGCTGCCCCTCACTGTCATTATAATTGCCCACTCATTGGTCCACTCATCACTACCCATATAGTCTTCTAGCACACTTACATTAAAAACATTTTATTTTTTTAATTCATTACTTGTATTATTTCTTTGTATATTTTTTAGGCTATGTTATTATTTTTAGTCCTGGGCCATTTTTGTCAGGGCAACTGCCCTGTTATCACTACCATTTTACAGCCTTCTATCCCTTACTGCCCCCATTTTACATCCAGTTTGGGTGTTAAAATTTGGGTTTCCATTGATTTCAATGTGGTTTGGGTTCAAATTCATCCGGGTCCTGAATTGAATTTTTTCCTGGTACTCAGATGAAGCTGTCAAACCCGAATTTCATCCAACCCGCTCATCTCTAATCAGAGTAAATGAACTACCAGGCCATGGATACAGATATGGACGATTAACACATATAAATGAAGAAACACTCAGGACAGTACACAGGGGTCTTTATTGAAACAGATTTATATGAGCAGTTGACTAGCACATAGAAGCAGCATTGCTGTTTCAGAAAACTTTGGGGACATAAAAGTGGTTTAGCTATTTGTGGCACATCACAGATATAGTCAAGGCAAATCTTCACAGTGAGTGGGAGGTATACTGTTAACGTGCAGTATTGTACTGGATTGCAATCTAAACCTTTCCTGAATACAACAAATAAAAACAAATCTTTAAATGAAAAATATTTCTCATAAATACAATATCCAAAAATATTTACATCTTTACAAGATTGTAAACACACAATTTATTATCCTTGTACCAGATCATTTGGTACTGAAACACAAAATGCATTTTATTAAGGACAGGCAGTGGCCTGGGGGTAACAATAAACTATATTATAACCCTACTAGACCAAAGTGCTCCATTACCCAGCAACCACCACTAGTGGGCGACATATCATACAACCATTAGGAAACATACTCCCAGTTTTATGATGGTTCCTTGAAGGACATGAAATTATATTGACTAGGTGTGGGTGGGTTTGTGAGTATATGTTGTCTGCCTGTGGTAGGTCAGATTTTCATCCTCTAAATTAGTACGGTACATATCATCTTGTAGGGGTGATCTCTCTATAATGTCCATTGCAGTGACAATTACATTTGACAATTACACTTGATTAGTTTTATTGAAATGAAAATGCACAGGTGGAGATCATATACAAGTGTGAACTAAGGCCCTTCTATCATATCCATTTGGGACAGCGACAACGAGTCACATGGATATCATATGTAAAAGATGAAACAAGCCAATCCCCATTATAACCATGTGCACCATCTACATATTATATATGCTGCCCAATTAGTTGATTTTTTTTATTGTTATGATGTATTGCACCAATATATGAAACTTGTCACCTTCTTCTCTACACAGCATCGGGTCATCTGAGTAGGGAACGTCCCTCTCATGTTATGTAGTGTGTAGCTTCCTAGCAAACCACAAGCGATGAAGAGATCACATTCCCTTCTCCTGCAGGCTGTAAAACTAGAGCTAAAAGGGTTTGCACGTGTTCCAGTTTCGTACTACCGTACTTAAGAAAGGTGAAGTACTATTTATTCCTTACACAAAAACTGTATAAAATGTAAAATTGGTTAAAAGCCTAAAAGATTTACCCTTTTTAATTAGATAAGTTGGCATTACAACCAAAATTGTGGAAATATTCTGGGAATGATGCTTTAGAGGGAAACAAGGTAGCTAAGCAAAGGTCATATATTGTAGGGCAGTGGTGGCGAACCTATGGCACTGGTGCCAGAGATGGCACTCGGAGGCCTCTCTGTGGGCACACGGGCTGTCTCCCAGGCACAGAGTTTGACAGACATGGCACCTTCCTGCAGTCTCAGGCAGTCCAAGTAGTGCCCTGATATTTTAAAGTGACCCATCCTGTGCTGCTTGGTCCTGTCCCAAGAGTGAAAAGGTGTCGGATTGGAGCTAAAAAATTCTGGTAGCAATAAGTTTGTTACTGCCTAAATTGCCGTGTTGGCACTATGGGAAAAGCTATTTTTTTGGGGTCTCATTTTGGGCACCCAATCTCTAAAAGGTTTGCCATCACTGTTGTAGGGTAATGCAATGCACACAGTACTGGTCCTACCGCTATACACACAATGGGGGCTCCTGTGCACATCCAAAGTAATTGGAGGTCTGGATGGTCTGGATGGCCACACATTACATCTGTGAGCAAATTCCATTTTATACAAGGGTTACTTTCCTCATGAAATCGCACAAGTAAACATACTTGACAGAATCATGGAGGTATGTGTGTAACATAATGAGTACTTCTGTATATTTTGACATATGGACAGATCAGTTATGGCCCTATGTGAAGTACAATACAACCTGGGAAGTGTATTCCTTGTATCCACAGTCAATCAGACATTTTTATTTGAAAGATGAGTGACGACCGCTCAGATCTCATTGTCAATCAACTGATTCATATAAGCATAACCCTCTATAATTCTGTTCTCAAGATTTTGGGCTACTCTCTGCTCACAGAGGGGCATCTCACATTAAATCCGGGGGGTCCATTCACCTGGTCCCAGTTTACAATATGCATCACCATAAAATGGGGATAACTGATGACAGCTGGGACTTAGAAGAACAGATGTACGGTGTCTTATAAGTGTCAGGTTCTGCCGTCCCATTAGATTTTCATGGACCTTAGTAAATTGCCAAGTACTGTACTTGGCTTCTTGTCAGTCCCATTGTGTTGATATGGAATAACTTGTAACCACCAGAATGCCCCTTTTGGCAGAAGAAACAACCCTTTCATAGTGACTATCCAAGCATTCACTGGACAATAGGAGTAGCTGGAATACTGCAGGTTTTTGTTTTGCTTGCATTGTAAGTGAACAATGATCGGTTTCTATATGAAAATGTGTAGATGATTTAGAATATTTCTTTATTAGTAATATTGCAACAATCTGGAAGAAATGGCAATCGCTATGACAACCTGTAGCTCTGGTGAAGAGTTCTGGTGCAGATTAATCTAGTGTAAGGACAAAACTGTAAACTGGACAGGATTTTCTGGGTCAATTGGCGTTTATTTATGAAAAACAGAATAAAGCGGAAAGTTCTACTTAAAATGAAATTGCCAGCACACCTTAAATAACCAACTATACAGATAAACAATTCTGTGGAATGTCAGCAACATCGAAGAAATGCATGGATTTAATAAATAATATAAAATGAATTCTTGTTAAAATATAACTCTTGTTCTATTCCTACATAACTACCTTCATTTCCCAAAAGACAGCCGAGTCCATAATGACATCTTTCAGACAGAATACGCCCCATGCGACTGTGGCACAGGGAGGGAAGGAGTTACCTTAACTGGGATGAAATATGTACATCTTTACGCAATAGTGATGCCACAACACAAGATGGTTTCATGAGAACACGTGTATGGTCGCTAAAGCTTATGAATACGTGACCCTTCCTCCTATTAGAAGACAATCCGTTCTGTGCATGAGGATTCATAGACTGGCACAGCCATGTTCTTCCAGTACGGCCATTCACGACTACAGATAGCGAGACTGCACCTCTCTTCTGAACCGGGACGTCTGATATCGGGTTAAAGTCAGGCATAGTCATGCATACACAATTCTTCTAAATATGGAAATATTCATAGACTATTCATGTGTATTTACTGTGTATGCAAACAGAGGTCCCACAATAAAGACAGTTGTATAAAGACAGGGGCCCCAAATTGAGGGACATCTTGTCCCTTCAAAGCAGTTCTACAATTCAATGGTTAGAGCTTTGTATATTCACATATAACTATAATAAGCATTTGATAAAACTTCACAATAGGTCATTTCATATAATCTATAAAAAGCCTATACTAGGCCACATAAAATGTACAGAACAGTTTATAGACTAATATTGGCACAATCTCTGCATTTCTGGCTAATTCTACACAATTTTCGTACATTGTTATTAGTATGTATCCTGTGGTGTTGGGCAGATGGATCTTTGATATCAGATACGATTGTAGACTATGGTTTGGCTCCGTTCACACTAGTGTCATGGTTTGCAATGAAACAATGATGGTTACAACAACGTATCAGGATTTATTAGGATCAATTTCTAAACTGACTTCCTTCCATTCTTGAAAGTAAGAACAGCAGTGTAGTCATTAAGTTTTTTGATTTCTATAAAAAAAATTTAAAAATAAAAGAAGTTACCAGTTGCAGCAGAGCTTTATTTAAAAATGACGGAGAACATGGCACTTCTACCGGCAATGACCAGGGTAGAATATGAAGGTGCTTTTAAAGGGATTGTCTACTTCCAGTGGATAGAAATCTGTCCATTTCCTAGAAGCAAACATAGAAGCTTACTTTAGAATGACATCTAGCATCTAGAAAACTGTGACAAACCATATCAATCATTTGCTGAAAGTGGAAAATCCCTTTGAATACAAAAGGAGGAAAAGATGGATTATATTTGGGAATATATATTATTGAAATTTTGGATTTGGGGTAAAACCATGTTGACATATAGTAAGTGACTACAACAGAATGATCTCTGCCTTACTCATATGTATGCTATAATTGCCATTGTATATCTTTCTACTTGTGTATAGGTTGTCCTATCTTAGAAATGAGGGATGCGGTCTGGCCATTTAGTAAGAACATGCAACACTTACAATTCCAATCCATCAATATAACAGTGTTATATTTACAGTGGGATATTGTGCATTCACAGGGACAGCAACACAAGGAAAACACCAGTAGACTAAATGCAAAAGGAACAATCTTCAAATCAAGTGTAAAGAAAGTCCAGACTCCTCTGTATGCAGTAATGTCAGCGCCCCATACTTGTAATAGAGCTCCTGATCTGAGCAGCATGACAAGTGAAAGCAATGGGGAAAATAGCTTCTCTCTAGGAATGTGCTTTTAGTCATTGTGCTCGGCCCATCTCCTAGCCTTGTGTATATATACATGGTATGGATTGTAGACAGGTATGTGGTATATAATGCTCTTGTTGTGCTATTGTGAAATGGTGCTGCATGTGTTTCCTTTCTTTGAACATCTTAAGGCAAATAAATATGTCGTATTCAGTAGCTAACACCGGTTAGATACCAGGATGCCCACATCATTATCCTCCATAGTCTAATTCTCAGCGTGCAGACATTACCCTTCTGTAGGTACCATCCATGGAGTACAGCTGCCTGACAAAGCTAGCCCAAGGGATTGTAGACATATTGTAGCTTATTAAACAAGTACAGCCGACACTTTCCATAAAAATAAGTATACATACAGTAGATACAATGCAAACGAATCACACAGAGGCTGCCTGTTTCAGTATTTTGGGTCATATTTTGGTTAGAGGTGAAATGCTTGTATTTCCAGCTATTTTCTATAGAAATGGGTTTACAGTTTAACAAAAAACCATGACAAGCAAGCAAATGGTTACAAAATAAATCTACTATAAAAGTCTATAAGAACGCTATGTGTTATAAGTGGACTGAAGGAACATTCACGGTATCAACTCAACGTGGGCTAGAACATGACAGAGCCAGTACAGATTGGGATATGCTTATGCTCAATGATACAAGTAAAACAGCCATGTTACTATTTGTTACAGCATAAGCCACCCGATACAATACTTTCATATACAGAAAAGAAAGTGCATAATCACTACTGTAGCCGGCCACAAGCCATAGAGGGATCTATATCCACAACTGTGAAGGTCGTTGCTTTACAACATGACAAATCAATGGTTTCTAACAAATGGGAAAAGGAAAAAAAAAATCTATATTTAGCCCTCTTTTATCATCTCTTGTTATATTCCTAAGGCTTAACCTACCTATTGAATCAAGCACTGTGGTGCTACTTAACATCTACAGTTTTACATGAACAAAGCTTCCAAAATAAGGTGCTGCCAAGCAAAATGGGTCCATGGCCTGCAGTGTCGATTCTCTAGTTATTGCTGCGTGGTACAGGGTCTGCACATCAGTGCTCAGTAACAGTCATTGCACCTCATTCCATAGCTATGGCTTCCATAAATTCTTTAAAACTACAGTACAATAAGAAAATAGACAGTTTTCAGGACATTCTCTGAAATGTGAATATAAATAAAAAGGTGCTGTTGACAAATCCACACTAAGAAGCTTATTCCAAATCCCTTTGGAACAGAATATCTTTAAGATTTCCAATAATATAACATGTTCTCTCATTAGGTCTTCAGTTCATGGTCTCACCACCACCTTGGAAAGTAAGAAAGATATGATGCTATTATGTACTTTGTCCTCGGCAGATAAGCCACTGTCTCTACATTCTTTAATAAACACATAGAAACTAAAAAGAATGAAGATTATCTTGTAACCATTTCTTGTTGCTTTTGATATTTTGTATCACTGTTGACAAGAGGTGGAAATCTAGGGTTATGAGTAAGCTACCATTGAAATGGGTTTCAGTGTTCCCTTTAAATGTTACAAGAATTGCCAAACACTGCATGTGATAGTAATACAAACATGGATTCATACTTCACAGTAGTTCAGTTAAGCTTAACCAAAAACCATTTTACTTCTGTTACGCTAAAAATATATATCACATTCCTAACACTTCCCCCAGTGGTTCAAATCGGCCCATGGAAATGGCATACCACTGCATTTACGGAAACCAAGGAGAATGCTTCTGATGAGCGAAAAGGCATTCAAAAGAACTGAAACTATGTAAAACACAGCGGCAGATGTAGGTGCAGAAATCGCAACACTCTGCATGTCTTCCCATGTAACTAATTCTTAAATTAATATTTACAAATATATTAACAAGCTTCTGTTAAATATAGGGAATGTGTATCTGGGAAGTGTTTGAGTCCATTGGCACTTTGCACTTCATTGGTAAAATCAAATGTGGGATGCTAAAATGCGTGGTGAAAGCCACAACTGAGACGTAGAGTCACCTTCAGCCCGAGATGCCATTTCCAGTGAGTGCTTGTTCCAACCTAGCACAGATATATGTAGTAGGTAGCAACAAAAGATCAGACGGATTGTCCTTCCTTAGTTGACCGGATGCACAGTCTTACTATAAATGTTCATAGGTCTGTGGCTTTGATGTTGCAGAAGGACAGCAGGAGAAGCCCAACATTGGCCATGTGAAGGGCAAGGACAGGACTTTCTGATAGACTGATAGGATTACAGCATGACACGTACCAGGGTTCCCCAACGTTCTCACCCATTATTAAACTTCAGCATAAATTTGATTTAAAATAAAAATAAGTGCAATTGACCTGAAATGGCAAAAAAAAAACGTCTTCATAGCAAATGTAAACGTATCTGTAGAATGAGATTGTTTAAGAACTGTGCTAAACTTGCTAAGTGGCTAACAGAACAGTGGACAAAGCTACCATGCACTCCTTTTCACCAATAATGACTCTACTAGAATATTTCTATCCTCATCCACGGCAAGACAGTGGTAGCCACGATATTGGTGAAGACACAGAACTGGGTGATTATTCTCGGTATGATTTCCCATGAAGTATCTACATCTTGTAACCACAGGACAGATTAAAGTCATTACTTTGAAGTGCATAACCATTTCATCACACTGCCAGTTAAAGTCAACAGTGCAATTTGGGATAACAAAGGTATTCAGGGGACAATTATGGCAACACTCAGGAAAGCTATCATCTTGAAAACATTCTTGTGACACGTAAATCCCTTCTAAAAACATCCAGGGATATGTAGAATTTCAGACATAAAAATAACATAAAAGCAACTACTGCAAAAACCATTTCATATTCTTGCTTGGCATACACGAAAGCATGCATATGCCAAGATTAGAAACAAAAAAACAAAAGAGCAAGGCTAGGATGCCCTGCTTCCTCAGCACAGGCCATTCAGGATAAGCTGATGCAACTGAATGATGAGCAATCACTAAATTTGGCAACTTTCATAACTCTTCGGTTAGTGAAAATTCATCTCTTCATTGCCTCAAGCTTCATGACCCCTTCAAGACTTCCGGCGATTAAGACCAGTCTTCAGTAGATAATGTGTGATGCAGGCTCTCAAAGCTTCTTCTATGTACACCTTGCTGTTGAGGACCATACAAGTAACTAATAACAAAGCTGTGGACCTTGGTCAAGGTGTTATAAGTAGTTATCCCTATGTTTTCTTGGTCCTTTCCTGCCACCTAAAGGCCATTGCTATTTCTGTGACTAAGTGGTGGTTTGGAGATCTCTACAACTGCAGACCGGGACTTGTTCAGAAACTTTGGAGCTCGACGTAAAAGCCTCTGTGCCTCGGTAAAAGCTTCAGTCAGTTCTTTCTTCCACTGTACAAACTCTGGATCACTCTGTAAAGACAAGTGCAACATAGTTTGAAACCATTCATCAGCTTTCTATAAATTTCTTTTTTTGTTGGAGGGATTGATCTGCTAGAGTCCCCATTAAACGGTCGCCAGCTATTATACTCACCTCTCCCACTGCACCACCGGTCAATACAGGGTCTCTGATTCTATACATCTGTGCCATCCCGACCACAGCTATAAGCCTGCTACAGCAGGAGTTTCAAGTTGTAGCAGGCTCAAGGCTGTGGTTACCACATCACCGCCAACCTCTGCATACAAACACGGAACTGGCAGTTACTGGCGGCTGAACAGGAGCACAGGGAGCAGAGGTAGCAGAGAATAAAATAGTTGTGTTACTTTTACAGTCTACCCTACAGTATATATCTTTTTTATCCTTGGACAACTCCTTTAAACAAACTTTGCTCTAAAAAGGTAAGTTTCATAGTTCTGTATATTAAATCTGTTATTGATCTATGCAAAGTGCTTCTCTCTCCAATAACCTGACTCCTCGCATCCTCCCTACCTTTCGGAACAGAAAAAAAGCATTAAATGGCACTCAGGACCATTAATGGACAGTGGAATTCAAATACAAGAATTGAAGTATACAGTATCTTTAATGTTTGTATCTGGGTTTGTTTCTAGAGATACATTTTTCCTTTCTGCAAACATTTGTCACTTTGCTCGAATGGGATCCAGTTCCAATAATTTTGTTTTATAGAAGCAAGAATAAAACGGATAGTGCTGTACCATAAAAGAGCTGTTCTTATTGCCAAACTGCATATGCCCACCCTCCAATTTCACCTTCACAACGTCACGTTTTGATCTTGTATAGTTTTTTTCAGTCTATATTCTTACCTCACACTGCAGGACAAACTGCTTGGCCCCTTTAATCCTCAACAAGATGCATTTTTTATCCTTAATCTGAGTTTCTTCCACAGACACTATCTGTTCCATTGTCAATAAATTTTGCTGCATGCAGGAAAACAAGAAAATATATTAAATGTACATCAGATACATCTCTCTAGTCTTGACATCTATGATCTGTGCAGGGGGATAAATTATTTTTATAAAAAAAGCAGGAGGAAACAACAAGGGGGAGGGATGAATATACACAGTGTAGACAGTCCCAACATTTTGTGGTGTATTTCTCTGTAGACATACTTTTTTTTTTTTTAACAAAACTCAGACAATACCTAATATTAGGAAAGGGGACTTTGGTTTACAACTATGCTACAGGAAGATTCTATACTAAAAGGAACATCCTAGACTTGAATCACTAGTACCTTACCAGGTGATGTTTTTTTATATATGTACGCCAGGGTTCCTAAATAAGAAACAACATCATCAATGAGCTGTCACTACTGCTGTACAAGTCTAGTGACTCAGCCTCTGATCACAGTGCAGTTCAGTATGAGGAAAAGAAAAGATTACCCAAAGTCATTATGAGAATAATGAGGATGGTTCACTGATCCTTGTCACCTGCAGTAGTGACATGCATGTCTACATGACCACTAGAACCAGTCAATATTTCATGACATATGGTGCTACTGGATTGTAAAACTAAGATCTGATGATAAGATAACTGATGGAGATATCTTTGGTGGGTGTCAATTGCAAATCTTCCCATAACCATGCATTTTGTGACCTTACCCTAGATTCTCCTTCTCCCCTCCATTCAAGTCTGTTTGGAAAGAGGTAAAAGTAGCGCCGCTGCCATTGAGTCAAAAATGGGTTTCCCAGCTTCAGCATATAGCCGTGCATAATGCAGTCTTTTCCTAGTGCGTAATCTATGAAAGACAGATTAACATAGAAGTTCAGCTGAATAATGAGAGTCTGGGTGTTAATGGGATGATGGAAATGCAAGAGTATGTAAAGTGGGGAAAAAAAGTATTTAGTATTTAGATGAGAGAGGCTTGTAATTGACAACATAGGTAGACCTCAAATATGAGAGTCAAAATGTGAAACAAATTGGCTCCCATTTGAACTTCTTATAACTTTGAACTTCTGCATAAACAGTCACACTCCAAACTCCACTATGGTAAAGACCAAAATGCTTTCAAAGCACACCAGAAACAAAATTGTAGACCTGCACCAGGCTGGGAAGACCGAATGTGCAATAGGCAAGGAGCTTGGTGTGAAGAAATCAACTGTGGGAGATATAATTAGAAAATTAAAGACATACAAGACCACCAATAATCTCCTTCGATTAGGTGCTGTACGTAAGATCTCACATTGTGGGGAAAACCTTTGGTGGGAGTATGTGTTGCCCAGCAGCAGCCCCAAAACATCACTGCTCTAGAGAAGATCTACATGAAGGAATGGGCCAACATACCAGCAAGTGTGTGCCAACCTTCTGCAGACTTAAAGAAAATGTTTCAACTCTGTCATTGCCAACAAATAATATATATCAAAGTATTGAGATGAACTTTTGTTATTGTATTGTCCACCATAATTTGCAAATAAATTCTTTAAAAAATATTAAAAAATGTGATTTTCTGGATTTGTTTTCTCATTTTGTCTTGTATAGTTGAGGTCTGCCTATGATGTCAGTTGCACTCATTTTTTGTGTGGGAGAACTTGCATAATTTGTGGCTGACTTAATCCTTTTTCCCCCCATCAAGCTGCATTATGGAACCCAACTCTTTAAAGATCCAAGATTTATGAAATATCCCCTAAGCACGTGTACTAATCTTCCCTCTTTGTGCAGCACATACTAACATTCCCCTGGGAACACAGTAACAAAATTCACCTTCTTCATGACCCAGCTGCTTGTTTTTGGCTCTTTTCCGGGCTTCAATCTTATCAGTATCTGCATTGACAGCTTCATAAACCGTTTCTGCAACTTCTTGTTGCCAACGCTCAGATATCACCAGAGGGAAGTTCTTGTAGAGCTCCTGATCGCTATCAAGCAGCTAGAAAGAGAGAAGTCACATGTATTACTTGATCGTGGTTAGAAATATGCAAGTATTCAGCATTTATCTTCATATATTTTCATTTCTGCAACCCCCACCACTATTAAAACAGTTTAAAGGAGCACTGCCCCTTAGGATGAGAACCTATCACCGTGAAAATATACTATACAGGCAGATTGGTACTTTAAATATGTACTTTAAGTTGAATTTGTATGCAAGTCGGAACAGGTATATTTTATAATAGTAACTCCAGAAAAAAATATTTTTGCCCCCGTGACCATTGGATTTTCAAAAATTTGTGCTGTCATGGGAACAAGGATTATCAATAAAGCTTCATTACAGACATGTTACATCTGATCATTACAGCCTGGGACTTAAGTAAAGCATCCGTCTGTAACTAGGGGGAGTCTGTAAGTCAGGTGTCACCAAGTTGGAGACCGCCTGTAATCTGTTATCATTTGAGAGCAAAAGAGATGAATACAGACACTGCCAGAAGGGTACAGATTGTGAAGGTCTGGCAAAATTGATAATGTTTGAAAGGGCAGTGTACACTTTCCAGAGCTCAAGTAAAAAAATTAAATTAAAAGCAATGTCCATCTGAACCTGAAGATGCAGTTGGAGTGAAAAACTGGGCAAAAATTTAGTGAAAAGGGAAATGGCTACAGTCGATGGAACACAAATAGATGTTTTATTAACACAGGTACATATGTGGATGTACTTATTTACTGTATATACTCGAGTATAAGCCGAGTTTTTCAGCACAAAAATTGTGCTGAAAAACCCTAACTCGGCTTATACTCGAGTCTATTAAAAAAAAAGTGTACTCACCTGCCTGCGCCACTAAGCCCCCCCCCCCCCCCCCGCCTGCTGCTGGCTGTATACTAGGGGCAGGGGCTGCTGGCTGTATACTGGGGGGCATGCACTGGCTGGCTGTATACTGGGGGCAGGCAGGGACCAATGCATTATCTACCCTCGGCCTATACTGGAGTCAATAATTAGGTATCTCTGCTTATACACGGGTCAGCTTATACTCGAGTATATACGGTATATAATTTGACTGTTCAAGCCATAGAGGACTTCAATTTGCAGTATAGGTTATAAATGGGCACACATTAGGTGTATTAATTGAGTTATTTTCCACAAGAAGATAAATAATACATGCTAATACTGCTAATAGCAAAACGCATTCTATTACAGTATTGCTTCTAAATACCGTATATACTCGAGTATAAGCCGACCCGAGTATAAGCCGAGACCCCTAATTTTACCACCGAAAACTGGGAAAACCTATTGACTCGAGTATAAGCCGAGGGTGTAGTATACAGCCAGCCCCCATGTAGTATACAGCCAACCAGCCCCCATGTAGTATACAGCCAGCCCCCAGTAGTATACAGCTTGCCCCCATGTAGTATACAGCCGGCCCCCATGTAGTATACAGCCAGCCCCCAGTAGTATACAGCCAGCCCCCATGAGTCATTCTGCTTTTCGTGCCCACTTCTACTCAGCCTCGTGTATATATCACTGGATGGATTTGTACAGGTATTGGTATATAAGTGCGCGTCTGTTGTGCTATTGTGAAATGTGCGTGCTGTGTTTCCTTACTTGAACATCTTAGGTCAATAAATGTGTGTGGTAATCGAGTAGCAAAAACCGGTTGTTAACTTGAGTAGGTGCGGAGTGCCCACGTCATTATCCTCCATAGTCTAAGTCTCACGTGCGACAGGACCCTTCCTGTAGGTACCATCCAGGAGTACAGCTGCCTGACAAAGCTAGCCCAAGGAGGAGACAATTGTAGTTCTGAACAAGTACAGCCGACACTTTCCATAAAATAAGTATACATACAGTAGATACAATGCAACGAATCACACAGAGGCTGCCTGTTTCAGATTTGGGGTCATATTTTGGTTAGAGGTGAAACGCTTGTTTTCCAGCTATTTTATATAAATGGTTTACAGTTTAACAAAAAACCATGACAGCAAGCAAATGGTTACAAACTAAATCTACTATAAAATAAAAGTCTATGAACGCTATGTGTTATGAAGTGGACTGAGAACATTCACGGTATCAACTCACGTGGGCTAGAACATGAACAGAGCCAGTACAGATTGGGATATGCTTATGCTCAAATGATACAGTAAACACCCATGTTACTATTTGTTTACAATGCATAAGCCCCCCGATACAATACTTTCATATACAGAAAAGAAAGTGCATAATCACCACTGTACCGGGCCACAAGCCATAAGGGATCTATATCCACAAAACTGTGAAGGTCTTGATTTACAACATGACAAATCAATGGTTTCTAACAAATGGGAAAAGGAAAAAAAAAATCTATATTTAGCCCTCTTTTATCATCTCTTGTTATATTCCTAAGGCTTACCTCTATTGATCAAGCACTGTGTGCTACTTAACATCTACATTTACATGAACAAGCTTCAAAATAAGTGCTGCCAAGCACAAATGGGTCCATGGCCTCGATGTCGACTCTCTAGTTATTGCTGCTGCGTGGTAAGGTCTGCACATCAGTGCTCAGTAACAGTCATTGCACCTCATTCCATACTAGGCTTCCATAAATTCTTTAAAAACTACAGTACATAAGAAAATAGACAGTTTTCAGGACATTCTCTGAAATGTGAATATAAATCAAAAGGTAGGGCTGTTGACAATCCACACTAAAAAGCTTATTCCAAATCCCTTTACGTCCTTATGGAACAGAATATCTTTAGGATTTCCCAATAATATCCCATGTTCTCTCATTAGGTCTTCAGTTCATGGTCATCAACCTCCAGTCCCCAACCTTGGAAAGTAAGAAAGATATGATGCTATTATTACTTTTGTCCTCGCAGATAAGCCAGAATGTCTCTACATTCTTTAAAATAAACACATAGAAACTAAAAAGATGAAAGATTATCTTGTAAACCATTTCTTGTTGCATTTGATATTTGCATCACTGTTGACAAGAGGAGGAAATCTAGGGTTTGAGTAAGCTACCATTGAATGGAGTTTCAGTGTTCCCTTTAAATGTTACAAGAATTGCCACACTGCATGTGTAGTAATACAACAGGATTCATACTTCCATATACTTCAGTTAAGCTTAACCAAAACCATTTACTCTGTTACGCTAAAAATATTATCACATTCCTAACACTTCCCCCAGTGGTTCAATCGGCCCATGAAATGGCATACCACTGCATTTACGGAAACCAAGGAGAATGCTTATGATGACGAAAAGGCATTCAAAAGAACTGAAACTATGCAAAACACAGCGGCAATGTAGGTGCAGAAATCGCAACGCTCTGCATGTCTCCCATGTAACTAATTCTTAAATTAATATTCAAATATATAAAAGCTTCTGTTAAATATAGGAATGTGTATCTGGAAGTGTTTTTGATTCCATTGCACTTTGCACTTCATTGGTAAATCAAGATGTGGGTGCTAAATGCGTGTGAAAGCACAACTGAGACTATAGTCACCTTCAGCCCGAGATGCCATTTCCAGTGAGTGCTTGTTTCCAACCTAGCACAGATGTATGTAGTTAGGTAGCAACAAAGATCAGACGGAGTGTTGGCCTTCCTTATTTGACCGATGCACAGTCTTACTATAAATGTTCAATAGTCTGTGGTTTGATGTTGCAGAAGGACAGCAGGAGAAGCCCACAATTGGCCATGTGAGGGCAAGGACAGGACTTTCTGATAGACTGATAGGATTACAGCATGACACGTACCAGGGTTTCCCCAACGTTCTCACCCATTATTAAACTTCAGCATAATTTGATTTAAATAAAATAAGTGCAATTGACCTGAAAAAACAAACGTTGTCTTCATAGACATGTAAACGTATCTGTAGAATGAGATTGTTTAAGAACTGTGCTAAACTTGCTAAGTGGCTAACAGAACAGTGGACAAAGCTACCATGCACTCCTTTTCACCAATAATGACTCTACTAGAAATTTCTATCCTCATCCACGGCCAGACAGTGGTAGCCACGTATTGTGAAGACACAGAACTGGGTGATTATTCTCGTCATGATTTCCCATGAAGTATCTCATCTGTGTAACCACAGGACGATTAAAGTCATTACTTTGAAGGCATAACCATTTCATCACACACTGCCAGTTAAAGTCAACAGTGCAATTTGGGATAACAAAGGTATTCAGGGGACAATTATGGCAACACTCAGGAAAGCTATCATCTTGAAAACATTCCTGTGACACGTAAATCCCCTTCTAAAAACATCCAGGGATATGTAGAATTTCAGCAATAAAAATAACATAAAAGCAACTATACTGCAAAACCATTTCATATTCTTGCTTGGCATACGAAACATGCATTAATGCCAAGATTAGAAACAAAAAAACAAAGAGCAAGGCTAGGATGCCCTGCTTCCTCAGCACTGGCCATTCAGGATAAGCTGATGCAACTGAATAGAGCAATCACTAATTTGGGCAACTTTCATAACTCTTCGGTTAGTGAAAATTCATCTCTTCATTGCCTCAAGCTTCATGACCCCTTCAAGACTTCCGCGATTAGAACCAGTCTTCTAGATAATGTGTGATGCAGGCTCTCAAGCTTCTTCTATGTACACCTTTGCTGTTGAGACCATACAAGTAACTATAACAAAGCTGGGACCTTGGTCAGGTGTGAAGTAGTTATCCCCTATGTTTCTCTTGGTCCTTTCCTCCACCTAAGGCCATTGCTATTAGTTCTGTGACTAAGTGGTGGTTGGAGATCTCTACAACTGCAGACCGGGACTTGTTCAAACTTGGAGCTCGACGTAAAGCCTCTGTGCCTCGGTAAAGCTCAGTCATTCTTTCTTCCACTGTACAAACTCTGGATCACTCTGTAAAGACAAGTGTCACATAGTTTGAAACCATTCATCAGCTTTTCTATAAATTCTTTTTTGTTGGAGGGATTGATCTGCTAGAGTCCCCATTAAACGGTCGCCAGCTATTATACTCACCTCTTCCCACTGCAACACCGGTCAATGCAGGGTCCTCTGATTCTATACATCGTGCCATCCCGACCACAGCTATAAGCCTGCTAACACAGAGTTTTCAATTTGTAGCAGCTCAGGCTGTGTTACCCCATCATCACACGCCAACCTCTGTATACAAACACGGAACTGGCAGTTACTGGTGGCTGAACAGGAGCACAGGCAGCGAGGTAGAGCAGAATAAAATGTTGTGTTACTTTTAACAGTCTACCCTACGTATATATCTTTTTTATCCTTGGACAACTCCTTTAAACAAACTTGGCTCTAAAAAGTACGTTTCATAGTTGCTGTATATTAAATCTGTTATTGATCTAATGCAAATGCTTCTCTCCTCCAATTACCTGACTCCCTCGCATGCTCCCTACCTTTCGGACAGAAAAAAAGCATAAATGGGCACTCAGGCATTAATGGACAGTGAATTCAAATACAAGAATTGAAGTATACAGTATCTTTAATGTTTGTATCTGGGTTTGTTTCTAAGATACAGTTTTCTTTCTGCAAACATTTGTCACTTCTTGCTCGAATGGGATCCAGTTCCAATTTTTTGTTTTATAGAAGCAAGCATAAAACGGATATTGCTGTACCATAAAAGAGCTTGTTCTTATTGCCAAACTAACGCATCACGCCCCCCCCCTCTAATTTCACCTTCACAACGTCACGTTTTGATCTTGTATTAGTTTTTTCAGTCTATATTCTTACCTCACACTGCAGGACAAACTGCTTGGCCACCTTTAATCCTCAACAGATGCATTTTTTATTATCCTTAATCTGAGTTTCTTCCACAGACACATCTGTTCCTTGTCAATAATTTTGCTGCATGCAGGAAAACAAGAAAATATATTTAAATTTACATCAATACATCTCTCTATCTGTCTGACATCTATGATCTGTGCAGGGGATAAAATTATTTTTTATAAAAAAAGCGAGGAAACAACAAGGGAGGATGAATATCACACAGTCCCAACATTTTGTGGCGTATTTCTCCTCGTAGACGTACTTTTTTTTTTTTTTTAAACAAAACTCCAGACCATACCTAAATTAGGAAAGGGGACTTTGGTTTCAACTATGTAACCGGAAGATTCTATACTAAAAGGAACATCCTAGACTTGAATCACTAGTACCTTACCAGTGATGTTTATTTTATATATGTACGCCAGGGTTCCTAACTAAGAACAATCACAAAATAATGAGCTGTCACTACTGCTGTACAAGTCTAGTGACTCAGCCTCTCGATCACAGTGCAGTTCAGTATGAGGAAAAGAAAAGATTACCCAAAGTCATTATGAGAATAATGGAGGATGGTTCACTGATCTTTTCACCTCATAGTTACGGCATGTCTACATGACCACTAGAACCAGTCAATATTTCATGACATATGGTGCTACTGGATTGTAAACTATAATCTGATGATAAGATAACTGATGGAGACACCTCCTAATTATCAAATATCTTTGGTGGGTGTCATTTGCCAAATCTTCCCATACCCATGCATTTTGTGACCTTAACCCTAGATTCTCCTTCTCCCCTCCATTCAAGTCTGTTTGGAAAAGGTAAAAGTAGCGCCGCTGCATTGAGTCAAAATGGGTTTCCCAGCTTCACCATATAGGCGTGCATAATGCAGTCTTTTCCTAGTGCGTATCTATGAAAGACAGATTAATTAGAAGTTCAGCTGTACAATAAGAGGTCTGGGTTTTAATGGATGATTGAAATGCAAGAGTATGTAAGTGGGGAAAAAAACTATTTAGTATTTAGATTGAGAGAGGCTTGTAATGACAACATAGGTAGAACGCTCAACATGAGAGTCAAAATGTAAACAAATTGGCTCCATTTGAACTCTTATAACTTTGAACTTCTGCATAAACAGTCACACTCCAACTCCACTATGGTAAAGACAAAATGCTTTCAAAAGCACACCAGAAACAAAATTGTAGACCTGCACCAGGCTGTGCAATAGGCAAGGAGCTTTGGTGTGAAGAAATCAACTGTGGAGATATAATTAGAAATTAAAGACATACAAACCACCAATAATCTCCTTCATTGGTGCTGTACATAAGATCTCACATCATGAGTCACAATGATCACAAGATCAGTGAGCAAAATCCCAGAACCACATGGGGGACGTAGTAATGATATCTGCTGGACAATCGTAACAAAGGCTACCTGGCACCTTCATGCCAGACGTGTTCCTCTGCTTAGGCCAGTACATATCTGGGCTTGTCTGAATTTGCTAGAGAGCATTTGGATGTTCTATATATGGTCAGTGAAACAAAGTAGAACTGTTTGATAGAATCACAACTGGTCGTGCCTAGAGTGGAGTGAATGTCACTGCAGCAGTTCACCTACCGTGAACCTCCTTACTCATCAAGACCATTGAAGATGAAATGGCTGGGTCTTTCACAGTATGACAATGATCCTAACACCCACCAGGGCAACAACAGGTTGACTTTGTAAGAAGCATTTCAGTCACGCAGTTCCAGATCTCTACCCCATAGAAAACCTTGTGGGAGTATGTGTTGGCCCAGCAGCAGCCCCAAAACATCACTGCTCTAGAGAAGATCTACATGAAGGAATGGCCAACATACCAACAAGTGTGTTGCCAACCTTCTGCAGACGTAAACAAAATGTCTCACTCTGTCATTGCCAACAATAATATATATCAAAGTATTGAGATGAACTTTTTGTTATTGTATTGTCCACCATAATTTGCATAACATTCTTTAAAATCATAAAAATGGGATTTTTCTGGTTTGTTTTCTCATTTTGTCTTGTATAGTTGAGGTCTGCCTATGATTCAGTTACACTCATTTTTGTGTGGGAGAACTTGCATAATTTGTTGGCTGACTTATCCTTTTTCCCCCATCAAGCTGCATTATGGAACCCAACCTTTAAAAAGATCCAAGATTATGAAATATCCCTAAGCGTCGTGTACTAATCTTCCCTTTTTGTGCAGCACAACCGAACATTCCCCTAGGAACACAGTAACAAAATTCACCTTCTTCATTACCCAGCTGCTTGTTTTTTTTGGCTCTTTTTGTCCGGGCTTCAATCTTATCAGTATCTGCATGGACACTTCATAACCGTTTCTTCTTCTCTTCTGCAACTTCTGGTTCCAACGCTCAGATATCACCAGGGGAAGTTCTGTAGAGCTCCTGATCGCTATCATCAGCAGCTAGAAAGAGAGAGTCACATGTAATTACATGATCGTGGTTAGAAATATGCAAGTATTCAGTATTTATCTCATATATTTTCATTCTGCAACCCCACCACTATTAAAACGTTTATTAAGAACCTGCCCCTTAGAACGAGAACCTATCACCGTGAAAATACACTATAACAGGCAGATTGGTACTTAAGTATGTACTTTAAGTTGAATTTGTATGCAGATCGGAACAGGTATATTTTATAATAGTAACTGCAGAAAAAAAAATTTTTGCGCCCCTGTGACCATTGGATTTTTCAAAAATTTGTGCTGTCATGGAACAGGATTATCAATAAAGCTCATTACAGACATTTACAGCTGATCATTACAGCCTGGGGACTTAAGTAAGCATCCGTCTGTAACTAGGGGGCGTCTGTAAGTCAGTGTCGCCAAGTTGGAGACTGCCTGTAATCTGTTATCATTTGAGAGCAAAAGAGATGAATACAGACACTGCCAGAAGGGTACAGATTGTGAAGGTCTGGCAAATTGAAAATGTTTGAAGGCGTGTACACTTTCCAGAGCTCAAGTAAAAAAATTAAATTAAAAGCAATGTCCATCTGAACCTGAAGATGCAGTTGGAGTGAAAAACTGGGCAAAATTTAGTGAAAAGGAATGCCACAGTCGATTGAACACAATAGTGTTTTATTAACACAGGTACATATGTGGATGTACTTATTAACTGTAATAATACTCGAGTATAAGCGCGAGTTTTCAGTCACAAAAATTGGGTCTGAAAACCCCTAACTCGGCTTATACTCGAGTCTATTAAAAAAATGTACTCACCTGGCGACGGCCACTATAGCCACCACCACTGCCGGGTCCACTAAGCTCTGGCTGATACCTGGGGGGCATGCACTGGCTGGCGTATACTGGGGGCAGCAGGGACCAATGCATTATCTACCCTCCCTCGCCTATACTTGCGTCAATAATTGGGTATCTCTCTGCTTATACTCGGGGTCCGCTTATAGTATACTCGAGTATATATGGTATATAATTTGACTGTTTCAAAAGCCATAAGGACTTCAATTTGCAGTATAGGTTATAAATGGGCACACATTGGTGTATTAATTGTGTTATTTTCCACAAAGATAAATAATACATGCTAATACTTGCTTGTCTAGCAAAACGTTACCAATTCTATATTACAGTAAGATGGCTTTTTTAAATTACTGTTTGCCTTGTATTGGAGCAACATATACACTCAGCAGAAGTCAAAGGAGGCAATAGGGGACAAAGGCAAAGTATTACATCCCTCCCCCGGTCTTCACCGAGGGTAGACTCCGGGAGGTCCCCAGTAATGGTACACTCAGCAGAAGTCAGAGGAGATGCATAGTGCTGATGGATGGCAGGGGACACTATTATGCACTGCAATGATTATGTAGGGCCGATGGATGCCAGGGGCCACTATAATGCACTGCACTACTTATGCATAGGGCAGATAGATGGCAGGGGACACTATAATGCACTCTACTACTTATGCATAGTGCTGAAAATCTCGGCTTATAAACGAGTATATATGGTATGTTGCATTATTGATGTAAGGACACAATATCATCACTGCAAAGCAGGGAACAGAGAAAACATTCTTTCAGAAGGCCACATCATGGGCAATCATGGATGATACCCAGAGCAGGTATACACTCTGATTCCCATATATGCTCCATCTGGGCAGGAGTTGTCTTAGGTTTTGTTTTGTCTATTAAGGCTTCTTGTTTTTGATTTCCCATCAGAGCCTGTTTGAGTCTGAAAATAACCTGAAGGATGGGTTTTGTATGAGTCATTCTGCACAGCCATAGCCGTCATGCCTGTGTTTTCATCTAAAGCCATGACATTAACATGAATAGAGCCCTACTCAACTGACCTGTCATTTCGACTGTACCTTCTATTAGTCAAACATTTTTGTAAAATCTGTGACAGAGTTTAGGAAACGCAATACATCAGACAACAGTGGCACCATATGCTACCTTAATTCCTTTTGTGTCTTCTTCATCAAAAGACCCAATGTCGAAGGCATCAGCTGCATTCACCTCTCCTCGAGGGGGAATCAGAGGAGGAGGATACTAGAAGAGCACATTGTATAATTAGATTTTGACAATCTCAGTCTGCATCCACTTTTATACTTTTATCTATTTTCTGCAAATATTCATCTCTTCAGTGGAAGCCAACAGCGGGGCTTAATGACAGACTGCCCTGGCATTTGATTAGATCTGATGCAACCTTTGAATTACATTGCAGAAGGATCCACATCACATGGAGCGGCTCTGGCTGTATTGCTGATGTAAACAGTGTAATAACAATTAGAGGGCACAGGGGGCACCATAATTATAGTGTACACATAATTACAATAACACTTCTGGTGTGTGAGTAGTTTACAGCACTGCGGCAGATTCATGTTTTCTGGGCGTGTGGGGTATTGCCCTCTTGTTATTTACAGATAATATTGTGAAAGTGAATATTAAGCATCACATATATAACATTCAATAGCATAGTAAAGAGATAATGCTCCCTGTGGTCACTACATCTCATAGATGGCACACTTTTGTATTGGCACCCGACCCTCTCACTGATCACATGTTGAGAGTCAATGGAATACTTAGGTGTAATTACAGCTTCTCCCCTGTATCAGTAACACAGACCCAACTACTTCCACTTCTATGTCTCAGTGTTTCCAGGAAAGCAAAACAGCACTCTGGTGTTGCCCCCAACCTAAAGCAGGCCTTTGCCTTAATCCTGGTCCACTCCTACAATGAAGAAACCCCTTTTATGGTGCTTTGGAGTATTGACAGAACTATACATTTTGGGCCAGGTCTGAACACGTTTTAAGCCTCTGCATAATGAGTATACATGGCATTATACATATACAGAAAGTGATTTGCTGTGTTACCTTCTGCATATACACCTGCTGCCAGTCAATGCCTTTAAAGAATGGATGCTCCTTAACTTCCAGGGCACTAGAAATAGAAAATAAAGTTAATATGACCTTTATGGGTCCTCTACGTTCATGTCCATTTGACCGTGAATAAAATGCGCTTTCCCTGCTGCTGGAAAGAATTCTATTTGAAAGATTTCTTAGTTTAACAATTATTAAGTACCCACTTTACTGTGGAGCTAATGGAGCAGATTACTCATACTTTATAAAATGTCTGCAAGGATCTGATGACTCAAAGATAAAAGGGGAGATGACGATTTCAAAAGCTTTAAAAACAAACAAAAAACAACTGAAAAACATCCCCTATCTCTGTACGTGGCAAGCACCTTCTACAAGACAAGCAAGTTACTTAAAGGGGTGGTGCATATGTAGCCATAACTATAGTGTATATGGGATAACCCCGTGCATTCACAATACCGTATATACAGACCTGCCTCCCTGGCAGCCAAGTCTCTTGCTCACATCTCTTTGGAGAAGACCTTCCAAAAGGGACTTTAGTTCTGGAGTGAAGGAGTCCGGCAGTTCCACATTCTTGACATGTTTCAGAGGTAGAAGAAATCATTTGCAATTTACAAGGAAATGAAAAATACACAAACACACAGAGCAATATTTCATCTCACACATCAGAAGCAGGAGGGTATAGCACCCTTTCCTGGACATTTTACATATATTATATATTATATATATTAATGATGTATATTGATTTCTGCAAACTACTTTAATACATAACAATGGAATTCTTTGCCTCCTCTCCTCATCTTCTTTACCTGCTCTCTCACAATTTTAAATTTGTCCTTTATGATTTTGTATGGGAGAAAGTTATGAGCAGATTCTCCTCTACTTGTGTGTGCTATATATGGGAGACCTCATAACATTGTTCTCCACCAAGCTACTCAGAGAGGACTGAGGATTACAGATCCAAAAGAACGTGATACAATGGTTATACAACACAATTCAGTATCTTACCATAGTGAGGGTCATCCTGTCAATTTCATGTTTATCTTTGGTTTTATGCTGTCTGAACGGGCTGTGGCTGCAGAGGGAAGAATGGGACACATATCAATTACATGGCAAATCACTACAAATGCATATAACTGCAGAGTTACACATTCTTAGAATACCATCACAAAAACATATACAGAAGGGCTGAAGAGTCGCTAAGCCAAATTTCCCTAACCCCGATTCCACCAAAATGGACAGAACTCCAACTCTGATTCCACAGTCCTGTTTTTCTGGTCTCCGTAGGAGTTCTAAGATTAGTGAAGGCATTAATTCTCAGTAACTTTTTCTTCTGATCTGACGCAGAGGAGCTTCACTACTGAACATATACATAAAGCATAGAACAAAGCCATTTTAGGCTACATTCACACAGACGTGTGCCCACCGTACCGTAGCACGGCAGGCACATGACGGGGTTGAGGAGAGAAGCCCCTCTTCATGGTAATATATGGCACACGGCGCCGTTTTCCGGCAAAAGATAGGACATGTCCTATCGTTCTCCCAAGTACGGAGCGGTACGGTGCTGCACACATGCCTCTCCCGTAGGGCACCGTGTGCCCATTGCCGTGTATGGGGGACGTATATACGCCGTATATACGTCCCTCCATACGTGTGTGAGTGTGGAAAAGGGGTGCTGGAAAAGGGGTGCACAACATGCAACAGCACCCTGCTGGCAGTCAGAGTCCAATGATGTCTCCAGTATAATTATCTGCTGTGGGGTCTCCAGTATTAATGTCTGCTCTGAATGCAGTATTTGGTTTCTGAAGCAGTATTTATAATTTCTGTGGTTGCATTTTATGTTGTACTGTGTTTGTTTGTGCGGCCCCTTAAAGTATAACTGTAAAGTATAAAAATACTCTGCCTAACTCTTCACTATGCAAAAATAAGCAATTCTCTAATCTACTCGAATTAGCTATCTTCAGGTGTTTAGCTGCAAGCGGAGGTTTTACCTTGTCCACCCAGATTAATCTCCATTTGTCAAGCTTCCTGGTAACCATGGGAAATCGTATAGAACAGCTAAAGACGACAGGAAGCTTGTTGGGAGAGTAATGCAAGAAAATAGGACCTTGAGTGATGTCTCAAGCATGTGACTCAGTAGATCGGCCAATTACAAGCATGCTGTCCTGATTCATATGAATGCTTTTAACCCCTTGCCGATGCGCACCGTAATAGTACGGCGTGTGTCTGTGCAGCTACATGGTGAGGGCTCACAGGCTGAGCCCTCTTTATAGTCGGTAAGTCTTTGCTGCATATAGAAGCAAGGACTAACTGGAAGCACCTGCAATTGGTGCTAGCACCAATCACGGGTGTTATCCTGTCGATTACGGTAGGCAAAGCTGTCCCATGACTTCATCGGGGAGTGGCGATTGAGTCCAGAGGCTGTCTCGTTTTAACCCATTCATTACAATGTGCGATTTGCACATTTCAATGAATGAGGTGGAAAATCCCCATATACTGCCATACATTATAAAACCTCTACAAATTTGGCATCCCCGTGATCGTACCAACCCAAAGAATAAAGCAAACATGTAATTTGGGGAGCACAGTGAAAGCCGTAAAATCTAAGCCCACAAGAAAACGACGCAAATGCGTTTTTTCATCATTTTCACTGCATTTGGCATTGTGTTAGGTGGAGGAGTTAAAAAGTAGTTCTACAAGTTCAGCATAAACAGAACCATTATATCAAATGCAGAGTAATGCTGGACAAATCGGAAGTTTCATTTCTAACCTTTATACATTTTTATTAGAAAAATGAAAGTTATGACAAGTAAGAATTTAACTAATGTTTCCATTTCCACACTAGGGGGCAGTAGAGGCTTCTTCTTTCTGCTGTTATGAAGGACATAATACAAGGTCAGTACAACCATGAAGTCTATGCATTTGTTACCTACAAAAACTGTTCAGGGAAACACTGATCCACCTTCATGTCTAGACTGGAAGGAACACTAAAGAAAACTGCTGTACAATCCCCCATTTCTACAAGCATGTATGTATAGAATAAGTAGTACAGTGCGGTTTTGCAAAATGCTGCTACACATTTACTAAAATTTACTACGTTCTTATTCTCTTCTTTTCCTAACAACCCTTCTAGTAACGTAACATGAATCATGTCTGATGAGAGATTTTATGTAAGGTTACTGTGACTTATAGGCACCTATTTCTAATAGCAGAGGTTAAAAATGGATCACATTGAATGACTGAGTGCCATTCAGAGTAGATCAGGGCACCGAATTCTCATTTTATTTTATTAAGTACAAGTCTGCACCGAAATGAACAGGAGAATGCAGATATGACTAGCACAGGAGACAAGTGCTGTAGGGTAGTCCTGCCCTTTTAGACACACTCCCCGTGGTTGCTCAGGCGTGAACGGCCATGCATTTGCTCAGTAGCTGTCGGAGGTTACCCTGGTGCTCATGTGTTCATTCAATTCAGGTGGAAAGTTGTGTTAAAACAAACAAGTGGCTGTCTCCACCTGACAGGGAATATACACGCTGCGGAGATTGTTTGAGGCATGGGGTTCACAAAGAAATTTGTAGCCAGATTTTTTTCATTTAACTATTAAGCGGCTGATGGGAGTCCACAGAAGTGCTTTACATTGTATGTAATACAGTGTGGACAGCCATGCACTTTAGATCTCGTTCTACCAATCGTGCCCACTAAGGGTGCAGCCACACGTTCAGTTTTTCAGATGCAGTTTTTGATGTCCAAAGCAGAGTGGAGTGAAAATAGAGGAGCAGCAATTCTTAATGATAAGTCCTCACCCATTATGATACATAACTGCTTTTGGCTTCAAAACTGCATCGGAAACACTGAACGTCTGGCTGCACCCTCAGGCCGGTGGCACACATGGAGTTTTGAACCTGTTTTTGGCCCGTTTTTAAGCAGTCCATTAAAGACGTATCCGTTTTTGAAAACGCATCCATTTTTGTCCATTTCCCCCCAATTATGATAATTATAAATCGGGAAAAATAGACAAAAACGGAAACACTGCATGCGTTTTTTAAACGGACTGCTTAAAAACGGCCCAAAGACCGGTTCAAAACACCCCGTGTGCCACCACCCTTCGAGCCACCTTGTCTAAGCTGACTTTACCTATTAGTTGGCTGAGGCCACGTTCACAGTGGGGGACATTTACTTACAGTGTCGGTGTCTGCATTGGCTTTGTTACCGACCTGCTCTCGGTAAGAAGACACACATTTAGTATTGTGGAGCTGTGCAGAGACATTTCTGGCGCCGAGACTATTTTCTGTCCCTGGGACAAAATCTGTCCCGAGCACCAGAAATGTGTCCAACAGTCCCTGCTAGACCAGTTTTCTTTTGGTCTACTTTCCGTCAGTTTACACCGCCCAAAAAGGGCTGCGACACATAGTAATTGTGTCTGAGTTTCCACTCCGCCAAAGCCACGCCCCTTTTCGGAGAAGAGTCGGAGCAGACGGAAAAAGGCATTTTTTCTGTCCCCGACAGCTAATAAATAGGTCGGAGAGCAGAACAAGTGGTGAGAGCGCCACAAAACTGGCGGAAACGCCATAGTAAATGTCCCCCATTGTGTTTTGAAACTCAATTCAAAGGCTGCGGGAAGGCCTGAATGTGTAGCATTAACACTGTGTGAAGGAAGCACCTGCCATAGGCTACATTCACACGACCATAGGGGGACGTTTGTATGGCAACACATGTGTCCACCACAGCCAGCAATGGGCGATACGGTGCTGCACATGTGCGGCATGTACCGCTCCATACACAGGGAAAAGATAGGACATGTCCTATCTTTCCCAGTGTTACGGCGCCATGCACAGTGGATGGCTATGGAGAGGGGAGGGGTAGCCATGTAGGCATACATTCGTGTAAATGTAGCCTTAGACAGCCCCACTCCTCCAAGTCAGCTTCAGAGATGGAAGTGAAGCTGGACTCCTGCAACATTAAGAGAATGGAGCCACAATATGAGGGGAATGGAGGACAGGGGCCTCAATGTGAAGACGAGGAGTTACAATATGAGGATAAGGAGGAGAGGGGCCACAGGATGGGGGCATTAAACGGACTGCTTATGTTAGGGTCATTAAAGTTAATATTAACCATGCCCATTGCCCCACCCAACAGCATAATATAAGAAAAAATGGAGGGACTCTTTCTCTAGCCCCACAGATGGTAGGTATGTCACAATGTTAACGTTATAGGACGGCAAACAGACTGCAATAAAAAAACGCAACGTGTGAACACAGCCTTTCTTTGCATCAAAATTTTACACCGAGTGACTTCCTGGAGTCATTCAGAAGTCATTTAGGTTGTCCAACTTGGTGCAAAAAGTGTCCAACACCTAATAAATGTAGTGCACAACATCTATACTAGTTATTTAGTGCAGATTAGGCATTTAGCCGAATAACTCTTCCCCAGCTGAATTTTGATCATTAAAGTGGTTGGCTACTTTACAAAAACTTTAACAAAGTATATATAAGATCCTATCATTCTTACAAGAAACTTTATAATATGGGTGATCCCATTCACGTTCTATACAAACCCTGTTAATGTTTTGTATAAGTAGACAATCCATTTTCAGATCTTGCTCTGCTCCCGGACAAGGCAGGTGATGAAACAAGTGTCAGGGTCCTACTATCCTTCTGGTTTATGTTTATTTTAATTATCGGTGCAAATACTGTCCTATACCTTGATTATTACTACAACTAACATTTTATACAGCATAAATACATACTACATGTATATACCACAATGACATATCTAAGGGCTGCATCCGCTGGCGGTCCTGACATACATTCATCAGTTGATTGGTCTTGCTCAGCCCGTTTTTAATCTAGCATATATTACTGGGTAAAAGCCCTTCATGACTTCATGCCAACATCATTTATCCGGCGGCCAGTGCAGACTATTTCTATTACAAAGCTTTCTGTGGTATAAAGAAGCTTGGATTAGGCTGATGCTCATCAATGAAATAAAATTTTAATTTTCAGTCATTCCTAAATTAGGTTTCTGAGCCACTTAATGAGAAGTGAAGCTGCATACTACGCTGTATCATTTATGCTATAGATAAAATAACAATATGAGGAATAAATTAAAATTATAACAAAAATTTATTTAAGAGGAATAAAAACTAAATGCAAAGCAGCTGCCAGTCTTATCCATAAGCATATAGTGCAGTTTAATATTAGTCTGTACTTTAAGAATTATGTAGCTGAGCATTGTAACAGGTAGAATGATACGGACACTTTACAGTATTTTAGAATGATATGGACTGTATCTGTCAGCCCTTAAATGGATTGATCTAAATGTCATTGTTATCCCCTATCAACTGTCAATTAGTTGGAATGGGATCATTCTGTAATGTAAATATCCTGCAATTTTCACAATAATAGGCAGACACTTGTAAATGAGGTCACAAAAAAAACCTATAGAATTAGCATCACATCACAAGACAGCAGGATAACAATATAAATATCATTGTTTACACTATTAGCAACAATCTGGATGCAGGATCTGTACAGCAAAATTGCTTGTGGCCTCTCCTTTTAGAGAGTACAGATGCATACTTTATTTTCTTACTGCGGACCCTTCATTGTTGTTCATTAGATTTGGAAAATAAGGCACAAACAAGGTGAGCGTAACCACAAAAATACTGCAACCTCCTAACCCTTCAGGCCCCTCGCAGTCTTCTGCCCATTGTGTACTAGAACCCTGATGAGGAGCTCTCAGTACTTAGTAGTAGAAAACACAATCAGTTTCCTAATAGCCGACAAAAGGTTCTAAGATGTTGCAACAAAACAAAAGAATTTATGTTTCATCTCAAAGCCTACGTTTTCCAATGCTGGCAATAAAAACCAATGAATCCAAGCTTTCTGAACCGCCTATTGCTTTCGGCATAATGGTTTAGAAAAACATAACTGTACGAGACCACACAGTACAATGACCACATTAGCAGCCATTACACATTCATTCTCACTTTAGATATATGCAGTAAAATCTCTGTGATGTACTGCATATTTTATGGTGTATAATGGCGCTCTAGAGATATGCCTTCCACATAATGGCTTTTCTTCCATGTTGTACTTCATACCTTGATGCGAACGAAAATTCCATTTCCTACCACATAATTATGTTTCTATTGATACAGAACAGAGCTATTCATTCCAAATGAAGCCAGGTACAAATTTGAACCTAAGCAGCTATTAGTTTTTTTTCTAAGATCATATATTTCCAAGTAGGGAGATTTTGCCTGAGTACGTCGGAGAGCTGGTTCCTGTAATGTGCTGACAGATCATTTTACATGACTACCTGAGAATCTCTCGGCTCCAATACAATTTATGGTTGGAAAGACACTGTGCTATAGTCGCCCCTCATGTCTTGTATTTTATCCCTACTGAATGTACAGAATTCTAAAAATGTATTTTTACTTCTGCTCAGTATCTGGGGCCAGGCTTCTGTACGAAGCAATGTAACAGGTGAAATAAAGAGTATATAATGCTAAAAGTCACCAAATACTACAATTACACGCAACATTTATTCTATTTTTCTGTTTATTTATGGAAAAGATAGAAAGCAAATTGCTAAATCTAGGGAAGTGTTGGCTGCAGATTTGCTGAAGCTAAATCTACAAGTTTCACAGAATATGCTGTGTTGTGCTGCATGGAAAGTCTGTGCTTCATCCACAAGATGGAACATTCTCAGAGAAGCTGCAACTTTTCATTTGTAGGTCAAGTAAAGGGGCACTATCTAATATACATGAGCTTTATACTAGATTACCTCTTTGATGATCAAGGGTCATTTGTACCTGAATTTACCTCTATTTTTCAATGTCCTCTTTTAGCATTCTACCTTCTGCTTACAGGCTGCAGGGGAGGTATTCTAAAAAATGCCTATATCTTCTGAACCTAGAAATTTAGTTCTGATGTGGTTTTACACAGGAGAATCCCTAGGATTTTGTTTCTAGGTGCTACAGAACTGGAGATTTCCTGGCTGTAACCTGAACAGTAGATTTGAGAGCTGGAAAGAAAAAATCTATTTTTTCACTGTAACTTATACATGAGAACTGGTTTGTAGATGCCACAGTCCAGAAAATATAGACATTTGAAATGTGTCGCTTCCATCCCACGTATACAAATGCAATCCGATTAGGTATGTGCAATTAGGACATATATGGCTAGTGGTATAGGGGTTAATTGCATGGTGAATGAAATTTTGGAAACAAGCATTGCCAAAAAGAACATAACATAGAAGTTCATGAGTGAGTCTATAGTCACATTTACTTTATATAAGCGTGTTAATTTTTCATTTCCATTCCAAAATGTCTTACCCTCTCAGAAGTTTGAAGAGCATACAACCTAGGGAAAACCAGTCTGCACTGCTGTCATACGCTGTGCCCTTCTGCAGCACTTCTGGCGCCATGTACCCGTGCGTTCCTCTGGAATATCAAGAGATAAGATTTCTAAATTACAACACATATTAATGTTGTATGATCTAGAAGTACACATTTACAGATTATTTGATCATGACAATAATATAAAGAATATGGTATCCTAAATCCCAGATAAGGGTAACAGTGTAATCATTATTTTCCCATTTCCATAGTCACTAGAGAGAGGTCCCAAACAAAAATAATGTTCCCCTTTTTAATGAATAATATTGATGGATCATATAGGATAAAAGTTTTTTCCAGTATATAAAAAGTGATCCACAGCAAATTACTGAAGTTTTTCACAATAAATTGGTATTTCTAGTACATTTAGATTAGAGCAACCAAAATGTAATTTTATGAAACGGTTTTTGGTACAAAGTAAAGCAAGCAATACCTTGCAAAAGGTAAGACGAAAGAGTCTAAACAAAGCGCTTAACATATCATCCAGCATTGGACACTAAAATAAATATGGGGCATCTTGAAACTCAAGAGAGAGTATTAGAGAGGATTAGTGATTTGAGACATTGTATAATAGCAGATACCATAGTGCCAACGAGCAGCTACAGGGCCCAATCTGTAACAAACACTTGGCAATTTTAGGCACATAGGGACAGTCTTCTGTTGCACCAGATTTATCATTGTATCTAAATTTAGATTATAAATCTGGTGTAGTTTATAACTTTCACGTTGTGCTTTGTAACTCCCATTAATGCAGAAAAATCTGCAGTTTTAAACTGCATTTTCCCTTGTCTGAAACAAGTTTAAAAATGTTGTGAAAAGTCTCTCCGAAGGAAGAGTTTAAAGTAACAAAAACGGAGACAGATATCAGGGAAAGAGGGGATAGGTTGCAGGAGGAAATAAGAGGAAAGAGGGGAGGGAAAAGCCCCCCCGAGGTGCCAGCATTGAGTTGGTAAATGGAACCCTAGTGCCACGTGTGACCGCACCCTAAATCTTTTGCTCCATTGTTCCCCCTTGTCGCTGCTGAAGAAAGGATCTGTATGGAATAGGATCTGGACAGACACCATAGTCTCCTCTTCTTTCCACTAAAACAATACTATTTATGCAAATGACCAATTTCTGACTGGATCATTTTTTGACAAAAACATGTTCATTTTAAAGATTCACTTTTATGATCATATACAATATTTATGATAATTGGACAATCTAATCAAAAGATGCTCAACAAGCTGGACTCATTTCTAAAAAGCTGATGTGCCAGACAAATATGTCAAATCTTTTACAAAACTCCTTACAGTAAGCAGTGGAAAGTGAAAACATTTTGGGGCCGAGTAATCCAATTTTCATAATAAACTTTATTTTTTTATTGCATTATTGGTCTCATTTTAGACTTCACCATCTCATTTGTGTGATGGTCATTACGCTCCAGACTTTCACATTACAGAACCTGTTCAGAAGACTGCGGTGACTAGGAGGCCTATTGAAAAGAGCTTTGTCACAGCTATAGATAAAGTATATTTTATAGAAACACTTTGTGACCTGAGAAAGCCATAGAGAATGAGTCTGACAGATAAGAGCAGTGTAAGAGGACATGTATTGTGCAGGTTTACATTACCCCAATGAATCACATTATGACTCATTGTTATTAGTACTATTTAGAGGCAGCAGCGGAGACGTAAGATTCCTGAGCAGCGCCTCAATGCTTTATATCCATCTGCAATTAGGGGATAGTCTAATCCACTTACATAGTGAATACTCTGAAGACAATTATCTGCCGTGGATCCAGCATGAAATTATCTATTCATTTATACTCTATAATACACTTCCCTTCATGTATGGAAAGGTATACTAGTGTGTTTCCCATCTTGCAGACGACAACTATAGGTAGGCAACTCCAATATCAGAGGCAATTTACAAGAACATGTAGATTTTACCTCCTCAATAATAATGAAATCATAATACAAAAACAGTATTAATAGATGCACCCAAATCCTTACATACAAATTAGATTCCAATCTGAATGTCATGAATGTACTTACACAGAAGCATGTGGCTTCTTCTTGGAGAAATCACAAGCAAGACCCAAATCTGATATCCTCACGTGTCCATGTTCATCTAATAGAATATTTGCTGGCTGCAAAAAAAAAAAAATAGTAGTAAACAAAGTTACAATAATTCATCATCTATATAATCATTATCTACATATATGATATATTCACCCACACATCTGCACAGAATACATAAAGAAATTGACCTGCGATGCGTATTTTAGGAGTGATGTTATATGCAGCAGATTTGTTGCACATTCATGTACATAAAGCCTGCAAAAAACGTGTACTTGACATGAAATAGCCTTATTTAGATGTAGGAGACAGATATTTATTTCCAAACATAGTGTGCAGAAAATCTGATCTAGAGAGGAGCACTTCTCTATAGTAAGATAACCGTGGATGGAAGGCATCATTTCTGAAAAAGTAAAGAGGCAAAGTGAACTACTGAGGACACATCTAAATCTTTCAGTGTAGCTTCTAGGTGACTGAAGTCATGTAGACTAGAGCAGCAGTGATGAAATCGTATTGAAGTGTGAATGTTGTGCCTCCTGCTAGGATTAAAAGCTTTCCCAGCATTTAGAGTTTTTGCTCATTTTGAAGGTTTTCCATTTTTTTTTATGGCTGGGAGTCAATTATGTAATGGAGTGAGGATAGGAAGAAGCTGCATAGAACACTTTATTTTAATATATACATTTTACTGCAGAATTCCCAGAATCTGAGAAGGGAGAGTCTCCAATGACCCAGATCAGTGCTGCATGTTTATCCCGCTACACACTAGCACTAGGTTTTGTCATGCTACAGATATGGAGGCTAGCTATGTCTGCCGTTCCTATAAGCCTCAGGAGCTACTTTGTAATGGGAACGCTTAGAATCTGGTAGAGCATGTGAATTAGAGAAATAATAAATGTTATTGTATTCCCCTAGGTTCCAACATTGGCCACCAAAAGGAATATGTTGACATATCTACTCCTCCATTTAGGGCCTATTTTAGCATGCATGTTATCCTTAGATTTCATGTAGGGATTGAAATCCAGAAAATATATTGAGGCAACCCATGCCTTTATACTTTGGGTAGTATTTCATACCAGTATTTGTAAGGACTAATTCAGATTAATGTATTTGGACCAGTGTGTTATTTCATAGACTGAACACCGCTCTGGAAACAGGACTCTAAGCTTACGTAATACAGATGTCCTATGCTAAAAACATAAGTACATTATGGAATATTGTCCTCTGGACTATCCATTAATAAGACCCCACTTAGAAGTACTGTATGAAAAGGACCTTTTCTTCACAAAAATAGCTGAAACAAATCTGTCACCTAAACTAAAATCTGTGATTACACAGCAATTACACAGCCAAATGTTTTATACAGATGAAGAGAAGAGCAAGAATTAGGATTTTATTGTAGTACATAACCTGATAATAAACATGTTTAAAAGTCGCTAAATTGCTTGATGTTACAGATGTTGAATAAGGATTTCTAACCGACAAGGGTAAAAAACAACATGGCAGAGTTTTTTTTTACTTCAAATTAAGCCCCAATTCTTCTGAAAACTCAGTCAATACGCACACAATTCTTATGAACTAACCAAAGACCTAACACGGACGCTTAACATTAGTTTTCCTTATTTTCTGTGTACAATCTGTATCTGAAAATGATTACTAGCCAGCGTGGCTAAAAAAATTTTTAAAACACCTGCATTACTGTTTAACCCTGTATTCTCTGGCAACATTTTTACAGCAATATCGGATGAGAAGGACTGGAGCCTTACATAAACATGTATTTCACATACTGAACATCGCCATATGATAATGGCCTACAAGCCCATATACACAGGCAGCCAATCACTGGTACAGCAAATTGATCAGCATTTCTTTGCTTTCATTTGGCTACGAGCTTTTATCCCCAGTTTCATAACTGTACACCAACAAATGGGTGTTTTTTGCGCCTGTCTGAAGTACCTAGTAGTAATAGACAAAGGACTATTTTCTTTGCGGACACATGTAACATTGTTTGTTCTCCCACAATCCTGAATAAATAAGTGTTTCCATAGTCAAATTACTGATCACATATACAGTTAGGTTCATAAATATTTGCATGGACAAAATACCAATTTTGGTTCTGTACGTAACAAGTTACCACAATGAATTTTGAACAATTTAAATGCAGCTGAAGTTTGAATTTTCAGCTTTAAAAGGAACCTGTAACCAAGGACCAAATTTTTACTAAAGACAGGTTGCAGTGGAAATATGCCTTTCTGCTTTCCCTAAGCATTTGCATTTCAAAATAATTGTGTGTTATAATTTACCTTGCACCCTGACAAAATCCTCTGTTTAGTCCCAGGGGTTTGGCTTCAGTTTGGATGCATTTCAAAAACATGTGACTTGTCTTTGCTGCAGACTCCTCAGCTGTCAGCCCTCACCTTTGTGCTCCTGTACTGCTCCTCCCTCCTGCTCCTTCACAGAGCACACAGACTGGTGGGCTGACATCAGTGGGAGGGGGAGGAGCTGAACAAGAGCACAAAAGTGGGGGCCAAGAGCTAAGCAGTCTGCAGAACTGACAAGTCACATGTTTTTAGAAATGCAACCAAACCAAAGCCCAATCCCTAGGACTACACAGAGGATTCTGTCAGGGTGCAAGGCGAGTTATAACATACAATTGCACTGTAACACAAGTATGAGGGGCTTCTGTAACTTGTCTTTAATGAAATGAGGTCCCTGGTGACAGGTTCCCTTTAATTATGTGGGTTGAACAAAATGATTGCATAAAAATGTGAGTATCTCCAGGATTTTTAAAACACAATGCCTTAATTTTAGGGACTAAAAAGTAATTGGACAAATGGAACAATTGCTAATAACAAAGTCATTGATAATATTTGGTTGAAAAAACCTTTTTGGGAATGCCTGCTTGAAGTATTTAACTCATGGACATCAACAGGTGCTTTCCTCCCTTGAATGCTCTGCCTTTACTGCCTTTTTGTTTGTGGGCCCTCCTGTCTGAAGTTTGGTCCTTAAAGGAAATCTACCATAAAAATCTATTATGATAAACCAAGGGCACGGTCATAGATCCAGGCAGTGTGACTGTGGTAATCTTATATTTGTTTTCCATGGCCCCCTTCCTTCTAAAATCAATGAGCCAGAGCCAGAAGGACTATGGGCGTGTTATAAAAAGCCCTCCTATGCTGTATCTGCACAGACTGCTACAATCTGAAGGAGCACTTGCCCCCTCCCACTGTGCGCTCACTGCCACTGAGTTTACAGGAAGTGCCGAGGAAGCAGGGGGATGGGAGCCTATAAATCCAGATGACTTCTGTAACGCTTCCATAGCTCATCTGGCTCATTAGCATAATTATGGATAAAAAATGTAAAGATAAACTAGAGACACAGTGCCTGTTTTATCGTGCTGGATTTTCATTGTAGATTTTCTTTAACAAGCTCAATTGGGTTAAGATCAGATGACAGACTTGTCCATTCAATAATAATCTGCTTCCTTGCTTTAATAAACTCCTGGGTTGTTTTGGCACTGGTTGCTTTACCTTAGAATTCATCTGGCTGCTTGTGTCCCAAGTCACGTCATCAATAGCCACTAGTGACGCAAACAAAACGCAATGTGTGACCGCAGCCTAGACCTCTTATCGGCTTAATCGAGAATGACATAATAAAGGAATTACAAACACCTGCCCATCAAACAGCCTTTGAGCCAATTGTCCAATTGCTTTTGGTCCCTTCAAAAACACAGACACTTGCTTAGTAGTTGACAGACAAATTTTAATGTGGACACCCTCAAAGGAAAGCTGAAAGTCTGGACTATATGTCCATTATTTACCCAACTTGAATATGTTGTAGTAAACGGGTAAAAAGAGAATACATTTAATGTTAGTGTTTATAGACCTAGCTGTAGGTTGCCATGCTGCATGAGCTCATAGTGAGTGCACATTAATACACACATTATGATATAGTTTGTAGATTGTAAAAATGGCCCAACTACATGAATAACTACTACTCATTACATCATTGTCGATACTGGATACCCAACCTCCAAGAGAAGAAATTACAAGAAAGGCTTCCCATAAATGTATTTAACGGATTTTGCAAGACAAACATTTGAAAACTAAAACTAACTCTGACAAATGCTACATTGTCTCGGGGAGAAAACACCCAGGCTCAAAAGAGAAAGGACAGAGTTGGTGACGGACTTTTAGTGCATACAGTTTCAATGGAACAGCTGACAGGTCCTGGGATCTATCCAGGGAAATGCCCTAAGCAATTTCTGGCCTGTGCACTGGCATCATAAACAGTAGTTTGACTTTAAGGGGCTCAGGCAGATTGTTACATCTGCAATATAAACCTATGGCACACAGCTGGTGAGCCTAGCGGAGGGCCTGAAAGAGAGAAGACACAGCTAGAGGAAATAATGTGTTTGTTATCCTAACACCAACCACACACTGAAAGGAGCTTTGTGTTTTGCTGGTTTCTTCTACTTTTATCCAATGACCACTGGTTGAGTTGGACAAACGGATATTGAGTAAAAGGTCGAAATAACATATTAATTACAAGGCAAGAGACAAATACATCAGTACTCAAGTTTACAATCTGCTTGGACGTCATCTAAGACTCTGGCACAGACCAGCAGCTGCTGAGTGCACTCCTAGGGCATGTATATTTTAAACATCCTTTTTCAGAGTAAAACTGTTCCAAAAATATACTGTACTGTACATACAGAGCTATGAGAGCCTTCCACTGAAACCCTGAGTATTCAGATGGATTTGTGCCAAATATTTGATGCCATTTTTATTTGTGTAAAGAACTGTTAACAGTTAAAACAGGAATGTAGGTATGCCATAGTACACATATATTCATCTTCAGATAAGCAAATTTATGCAAAACAGGAATATCCAAAGAGAATGAATAATGGAAAGATTATAAATATACAAATGTAAATGTTACTGTGTAAAAAACACACACACCAAAAGACAGTCTGCAGATTTAAGACTGTTTCACTTTACATTGTTAGGGATCTTGTATCATAGTGATATATGATGCAAGGAGTCCCTCCTTTGCCACAAAACAGTAATGCAGAACTGTAATTATGATTATAGTGGTGCTGGCTATAATCATAATTGCATAATTACAGTTCATACATCGCTGTGATGCAAGTAGTCCCATCCTTGACACTTGTCTGTTTGTGAAACAGGATACTTCAAGGTCTGTGATTCACACAGGGACCACAGTAGTGTGAATCTAAGAACTAATTAAAGGACAGGTCAGCGGATTTACACTGTGGACGGAGCTGCAGGCTGCTCCACTCACTGCTGGACCACTATCATTGACGTGAATCAGGGAGCAGCTCTGGAAGGCTGCTGCACTACACATGGAGCAATCTGCTTCCATCTCTGTACTATCAAATTTGTGACCAGCGTGGTTTCTGATGTAGCATCCCCACAATCACCTCTATGGATAGGTCATGAATAGTTTTGTGATAGAAACACTCGGCCTATGACCTACTACTATACATTCATGGTAATTTCTTCCGCATAAAATGTCTACCTTCAAGTCTCTGTATACAACAAAGCGATTGTGCATGTGTTCCAAGCCCAAAATAATTTCAGCAGCATAAAACCTCATTTCCTTCTCAGAGAAGACACCATGTTGAGACAGGTGGTAGTGCAAATCCCCACCTGTAATTAAGAAAATAGAATTGATATGATGAAATCATGAGGAGAAATCCATTTGTAAACATCATAGAAATGAGCGTTAGGAGGTGTATGTACATTACATGCAGGTATAACTATATCTACTAGTCTACTTACAAACCATTACACTCAATGACACCTTCTCCATAAATCAAAATTCAGTGTATTAATCTACCCTTGCAGTAAACTGCTAGTAGCATCCATTGCATCACGGCTAAAAAAAAAATCAATGTCTTAGCAGATAATTGTATTCTGCATATAACAACAACTCTGGATCAGCATTTCCTATAAAATTATTTCATTGTTCCTATGGAAAAAGAATGAGTACATTGAGGGAGATTTATCATGCAGCATTCGTCCCCTTGGCAGTGCCCTTGGCATGGCGCTGGCATAAAGGGGAAAATAATTGCAATTGCTGGTGGTTTGTAAGGCATTGTGATTATTTCCGGGGTCTATGCCAGGTTTCTGGAAGCCCTTATAAATGTTCCCCATTGATTGTATGTTGGACTATGCAGAGACACACCTTAATTGTAAAGCTGTTTACCCAAAGCTTCAGTCACACTAACTTATGCACGCCCGGGTGTACATACAGCAGCGCACTCCTCCCCGCTCCATAGCGAGAAAGATAGAGCCCTCTCAAGCACGGTGGGCAATACGTCCATCCAAATAGATAGGGGATGTATGCAACCCCTACCACAGTACCATACAGGTTGCACACAGACATTTGCAGCAATCTAGATGAGGCATCTTCAACTACTATTTTCCTCTGTGTAAGCTATGAAAATTTTTTTTTGGAAGTTCTTTTTAGGTCAGTCCACCTCAGGGATATATAGGCTCAAATGGTTGTAGCCCTTCAAGTAAAAATGTAGAACCTGAACTGAGAATATTTATAATTTTTTTTACTGCCATAACTCACTAGCTCATGAGGTCTTCTAGGAGGTGGTACTGCACAAATCTTCATCTCCGCTAGCTGGTCATTTATGCATTCCCCCTGCTCTGTTAATTGCCACCTGGCCCGTCAATTGTAAAGACAGCCGGTGGAGTCACGATGGGCAGGACCATGAACAAAGTGGGGGAGTGTATAAATGAAAGGAAATCTACCATACGTTTTCATGCATTTTGCACCAAATATACCCTGAGAATGCTGTAGCAACACTGTTGCAGAATATATCTTGTTTAATCCCTGATCTGAGTGGTTTTGCTCAATTATAAAATTCGGAACCTTGGTAAAGCTTGATGCCATGGCTGCCTGCCGTAGATAAACACATTACATAGAGCTTCCTGAACTTTCCAGACAGGAATAATCAACCTAAGCTGGATGACTCACATACAGCAGCTGGGGGATGGTGGAATGATTGATTACTTCTGTCTGTCAGGGACAACACAGTGATTACATTCTCCGATGCAGTGCATAATTAGGGTAAGAGGAGAAGTACAGAGCCAGCCACAGGAGCGACAGAGCCTGATTATCATAATTTTTATAGTTGTTTATTCAGCAAAACCACTCAATTCAGGGATTAAACAAGATATGTTTCTGCATCAGTATAGCTACAGCATCCTCAATGTATGTTTGGTTCACAATGCATGAAAACAAATGGTAGATTTCCTTTACCGCCTAGCGGTGACATGGGCCTGTGCACCTCCAACTCATTTGCATAATTTTATAAACTCATTTACAGAATATTTGTGCAATTTCAGGATACAATAAAAATCCTTCCATCCTCTAGAAGACACAATGAGCAAGTGAGTTAGGGAAATCTACCATCAGTAAAGCTGGTAGATGTCCTTTAACATACAGTAGGTAATGTAAGGTAAATCATTTCTGGAAGGCATGAAGAAATAACTGTTTGATAAAAAGCAGCATCTAAGTCACAGATTGTACTTAAAATAAAAGAATGAGGACAGGGCAGGACAAGTGGAACAAAGGTAGAAATCTTGCAATATATAATTTCACTCTACAGCCTGGCACCGAGAGGTCAATGAATGCCAGTCATTGTGACACACATGAAGCAACCTCCTGGATTTCAAGAATCAAATACTATTTTTTTTCCTTATAATTACATAATGCCATATACATTGCCCCCTTCAAAACAAATGACTGTTCTGATTAAATGTAGTCATTGTCTTTGAGGAAGAGACAAACTGTCTCCTCCTGTGCTCGAAAGTCAAGGTTAAGCTGCATATGTATAAACTTCAATGAATCCTGATGTAGTTACTGGGGCTATGTGCGTATTATGGGGAAAGCTTTGCTATATATATATATATATATATATCTCTAAATATGAATAATAAATAAAAGCTCCAATATTCACATATCATAATATTATAGGACTTTTGACAGAGACCCTTTCTCCAGCAAAAACAAACCATAAAATATTACAAAAATATCTTTCAATTTTAAACTGAAAATTGTAGCAGTATTCTAAAAACTGATAATTTTAATAGACTAGATAGTACTATTTTCTATGTACAGGCAGTTCCGGACTTAATGACACCTGATTTACAGACCGACCTCTCTGCCTATTGTGACCTATGGATGCTTTACTTTAGTAATGAAGTATTATTGCTAATTCATGTTCCTGAGACAACACAAAATTTGAAAAATCCAATAGCCACTGGGACAAAAAAAAATGGTCTGTAACTACAATTATAAAATAGACTTGCTCTGACTTCAAACTTCAGAATAAACCTAAAGAACCTATCTTGTACATAATCCAAGTACTGCCTGTCATAGGGTAGTACCTTGAAAATGCCAACTTCTCCATTATTGGCTTGTTTCAGGTGTTTTTAAATTTTTTTTTTAATATAGCATGACACATGATCCCAAACCTTTTCTGCACCGATAACAAACAATATCTAATTTATCAATAACATAAGCTATGAAAGCAATGTTATGTCGATATACAAACTTAGGTCTATTACCAAGTGTTAACTGTCCTCGAAATCATAAGTATATGTGGTGTGTTGCTATCCCACCGTCATATGTACCTCTGGAAACTATAGATTTATTGTCAACTATAAAGTTACCTTATTTCTCTTCTATTTAGTAGTAATAACTGAGAAATTATCTGAATTTGAAGGAAATACAATACTAGTCACCTCTTACCATTCATCAGATCCAAAATGAAGCAGAGCTTGTCCGGTGTATGGAAGGCGTATGTCATGCACACGATGAACGGACAGTCCTATAATAAAGAATGGAATCACTTGAGTGGGAAAACTTAACTAAAGAAACATCAAAACTACATGAGCTACTTCCGGCAACAATGGTTACCCTACATTGACATTACAGGTAAAAGGGTTTGTACAGGATTCCATGTAGTCATATCAAAAAGAATCAGGAAGAACAGAGCACCAAGGGACCAGAGATGTATCAGAACTAAAATGTTGATTGGTCAGGAGACAACATACGGTAATTCCTTTATTTTAATAATTCCTTTATTTATACAGCACTCACAGATTACAGAGTTTGCCAAATCAGTCCCTGTCCCCAATGGGGAACACAATGTAATCCATGACAATTTTTGTCTGAATAACTTTGTATGAATCACTGATGCCAGGAAGTATGGACCAGCAGGAATGCAAGTAATATCGGAACTGGACCAATACAGGGATCGGTGAATATGAACATCATGATCCATATTGTGAGCAATTTTGAACTTATTGTATTTAGATGGAAGTCCTCTGTAACTGTTTCAATTATACATTGTATGATGCCCATATAAAACAACCTGTGTGTAAATGGCTACCTTTTGCAATTTACCTAATATATAGCTCTGATCATTGCATCTGATATTTTAGCCAAGATGCAGAGGAATAGGGCCTTTCCACAAGCAGTATTTCCGATGGTATTGGCTGCGCAGGCTATGCTAAAGCTCTCTTTACAGCATGAATTTTTTATCAGGAGATGTATGCGTCACAGTGTAGAGCGGGTGCGTGGATCTGTCATCACATACACAGCTGCTTCCCTCCTCCTGCACCACACCAAACAGTCACTGCTCTCATATTCTTATCAGGAAAATAATAGAGCACCCAGGGAAGGTTCCCTGTTCTTTATACCTAGAAATATTTCTTTATGATGCTATAATAACAAAATATTGCAGACACCGGAATCCTCACAGGTACAATAACATGATAATGTGCATATACAAGATGCCGTTAAGAAACCGAGGCACCACAATAACCCAGGTAGGTGTGGGAAATAATAAACTAATCAACACTTCATTTTATAAACCATAAAAATTAAAACAAGAAGCATCCAATGGGCCATACAAAATGGTATAAACTTACAATGCTCCATAGATTGATGTGTAAAAAAAATTTTGGAAATTGGTAATATGGTTCATTTCTTTTCTCCAAAATATTACATTTTTTAAGTTACTAAAACTTAATAAAGCTACACTATTTTGATATCCCTTTGATTGTAGGTGACATGGTGACTGCACAATGAAAGCGATAAAATCAAAGCTGCAAGAAATGGCGCTTTCACCATCTTTAAAATGTCCCCCCTAGCTTGCCACTAGATTTCATGGAATATTACATGAGGCCAGAAGAAGTAGATTTTGTAGAAAACAAACCCCCGTATAGCCCTTTAAAGGAAGTCCACCATCAAAATGATGATAAACAGGAGCACTTCCATAGATCCAGACACTGTGATGGTGCTAATCTTATATTTGTAATTCATGGCCTCCTTCCTCCTAAAATATAAATTTATTATACTATACTTTTTAAAATTATGCTGGGGGTTTTACCAGAGCCCCTCTGTGCTGCAGCATCACAGGCCGTTACACTGTCACACCCTCCCCCTGCTCCTTCAGCACTTCCCAACTCCCTCTGCCTGGTGTAATCGCACTGCAGCAGAGAAAGTTTCAGCGCACAGTAGGGAGGTGGGGGGGGGGTACTCCTTGCTCACAGTAACAGCCTTTGAATCAGCAGCAGTGAGGCACTCTAGTAACATCCACAAGAGCCCCACAGGCACATTAGCATAATCTTAAAAGTTAATTTTAGAATGAAGGAGGCCATGGACAATGGATATAAGAAGATTACCATAGTCAAGGTGCCTGGAACTATGAGTAAGTGCCCCTAGTTTATCATACTTGAATTTGAAGGTAGGTTTCCGTTAAGCTCCAACTTTCTTTCCATAAGCAGCTCAGCATCATAACAGAACATCCATAAGTGTTTATTGCAGGCTCTGTGGACACGTCCATGTAAAATAATTACATGTATAGCCGAGCAGTGACAGCTAGGGGTAAACACATTATAATGGACAATTTCATATCCCATCTACTTGACTACAATGTATTATTAGGATGAATGTTTTCCCATACAAGCTAATCATAACTGTGAAAAGAAGCAAAACCCACTGTGATATTCTCGTCATTACAGCTGGAGAAATTACCAATTAAAACCTTCTTCTGTGGGAAGGTTGATAAATGAGACAATGTAATATCACAGGGATCGAACCGACCTTTTGTTGAAGATAATTATCTGTGTGTACCAGCCTCCCGCTGACTGCGGTTATTATCCAGTGGGTCATGTGCAAAATTATAGCTCACATAATCACAGACACCTCTGCTTTTAGGCTGCAGAACAAATCGATGTTACGTGAAGTTCTGACTGGCAGGTAACGTTCAGCAAACAAACTTGTGTTACAGGAATAATTGCCATTGGAAAAAGTGCTCAATGGGGTGGAAGAGAGGCAAAATACATACCTGCAAACTACAAGTGCTAGGGATTTCCAATAGACAATTTAAAAAAAAAATTCAAAAACATTTCATATACTCTTATATACTGTAATGCTGCTCCAGAGACTTTCCTCATAAGCAAAAATAACAATGGAAAGCACCAGATCTAAAGCTCTAATGGGGTAAAGTTGGGTTAAAACGTTCTGCTCAAAAACTTTAAAGGGCTATTCCCATGAAGACAAGATTCTTAAATATACTCAGGATAACAAAACAACACATTCTCTAATTCACTGCGAAATACAGAATTTCACAGATATAATTCAAACCTGTCTCTATCAATCCTGGTGTATACAATTTTGGATGCCCCCAGGATCTGACCGTAAATCTATCTTCTATGGACGGGCCATGCAGATTCTTCTCAGAAATAGCTTATGCTGTCTGCAGCATGTCTCTGCCCCTCCCCCCTTTAATTAATTTATATTCCAGGGTTGTAGCTGCACCTGTTGCACTGGTGTGTGAGATCTCTTCATTGAACACAGCACAGCCCCTGCTCAAAGAACACTGCATTGAACTGCAAGGCTGAAGACGGTCATCAGGAATGTGATTTTCAGCCAATTTTAAAAGTGCCTTGTCAGCTTTCTGAATCATTTCAGTAGTTTAAAATAGTTTATTTTACATTACTTGGCTCCCTGCCAGTGCATGTGGCTGCAGCCTGTGTTTCCTCATGCATTCTTCCTCTCCTGAATGATCAATGCACATGAGAGGAAGTGAGAGGGAGACTGACACCGGCACGCAGGCTGCAGCTACCTCCTCTGGAGCCAGTTAAAATCAACTAATGAAACGATTCAGAATGCTGACAAAGGCATTTTTAAAATTAGCATAGGGTATTGGAACCAGCTAAAACATAACATTCCAGGTGAGATTAAAAGACATCGATTAGTTCAGTAGATTGGTTGAGTAGTATGTACCATGCATGGAGAGATCTTATGTTGGGGACCTGAAAACAAAAAAATTTGCATTTAAACCCTTTGCTTTGATCGTTGAATATAGGAAAAAAAAATACTTAAAGGACTAATGATTGTGAAAAATCAGATTCCCTGGTCGAACAAAACAACAATCAAACCTTTTGGCCTTAATTCAAGGGTTAAATCTGGAGGACACCCGGTACTGGTCATTACATGCCTAATACCAATAAAGCAAATTGTAGTTAGCATTGCACTGTGGAATTTATTTCAGTGGCTGTGACAGGGAGACTGGTCAGATTTGTGGAACATCTAAACTGAGCCGAATGCAAAAATATTCTTTTCTTAAAAATTGAACAAGTGCAGTGGGCCAAAGGCTTTCCTTCCCAGACGATTGTCTTAAACCTTCTTGAGGGGCCCAGAGTTTTGACTTCAACCTTAATTAAACATTTCTGTAATCACATAAAGTGGTCCAATGAAGAACTGGGTGCAGGGTCTGAATCCTTAATGCAATGTTTAAGTTTTTTCTTTTCAATAAATTAGAAAATATTTGTAAAATTCTATTTCCATTTGGTTAGCTTGGGGTATTGACTGCAGAATGATTGGAAATTGTTTTTTGCTTGAGCTCCATGCTTTAAAGGAAATCTACCAAATAAATGCCTTATTTTATTCCGAACCCACTTACACCACTGGTGTTTGGAAATTTCTTTCTTTATCTTCTAATTTTCTAATTTTGGAGAAAAATTTCTTGAAACTATGCAAATGAGCCTCAGGGGCTCCTGTCTACATCAGGAAGACAGGAGGAGGCTGCTGGAGGAGGACAGGGGGAGGAGGCTGGAGGACAGGAGGAGGCTGCTGGAGGAAGACAGGAGAAGGCGACTGGAGGACAGGAGGAGGCTGCTGAAGGAGGAGGCTGGAGGAGGACAGGAGAAGGAGGCTGGAGGAAAGGAGGAGGCTGCTGGAGGAGGACAGGGGGCAGAGCCTGGAGGACAGGAGAAGCAGACTGGAGGACAGGAGGAGGAGGCTGGAGGAGGACAGGAGAAGGAGGCTGGTGGAAAGGAGGAGGCTGATGGAGGAGGACATCAGGAGGAGGCTGCTGGCGGACAGGAGGCTGCTGGAGGAGGACATCAGGAGGAGGCTGCTGTAAGACAGAAGGCTTCTGGAGGAGGACATCAGCAGAAGGTGGGAGGACATCAGGAGGCGGCTGGAGGAGGACAGAAGGAGGCTGGACAACAGGAAGAGGCTGGAGGACAGGAAGAGGCTGGAAGACAGAAGGCTGCAGGAGGAGAACAGGAGGAGGCTGGAAGACAGGAAGAGGCTGGAGGAGACTGGAGGACTGGAGGACTGGAAGAAGCTGGAGGACAGGAGGATGAGGCTGGAGGAGGACAGAAGGACAAGACTGGAGGACGGGAAGAAGCTGGAGGACAGGAGGAATACAGGAGGAGGCTGGGGTACAGGAGGCTGCTGGAGGACAGGACGAGGATTGAGGACAGGAGGAGGCTGGAGGACAGGAGGCTACAGGAAGAAGCTGGTGGACAGGAGGCTGCAGTATGAAGAGGATGGAGGAGAGGAGATCACACGTAGAGGAGGATAGAGGACAGAAGGCCACACCATGTAAGGAAGGATAGGGGTAGGAGTACATATAGTATTATGTGTAAGTTGGGGAGGGGAGGGACTTTTTGTCCCTATTTCTCTTGCTCGAAAGTTGGGAGCTACGGTAACCTGTGTCAGTGTTCTGGCACAATTTACAGTAAATTTGAGGGACTGAGGTTCCCATCCTGCTCAACTCAGTGGAAGATTCAAGCAGTAAGTTATAAATACAAAACATCTATAAATCACTATTTAAATGCATGAAAGATGATAGTCATCAGTTGGTCATCAACTGAGGTCTCTCATCTTTCATCTTTTTACCACTGGCTAACACGGTACAAAGAATATTTTAGATGCTACTATATGGTGAAAGCTTTGCTCAGCAGGAAACTGGTATTAAAGACAAAATACACTAGGGTTCTGATAGCTGATGCCATATACTACAAAAAGGGCTCGCCCGGAATACAGTTTGGGCAAGCACATGGCAGTGGAAATTAAGCCTTATACTTTATTGAAGAATATGGGCACACAGCAGATCTGGCTATGGAAGCCTCCGACAGGTACTGGAGCCTTGCCTGTAATAAAAATAGATTGATGCCCCCTGATGACGTCATGGTGTTGGGGGTAAGAGGGTGCAATCCCATCCAACATGACTGTACAGTATTTGAGTACTGTGATTTTGACACTGGAACTTAAACAGTTAGCACCCATTCGGGCACCAATCAAAGGTGTTACCGATAGGTGTCTGCTGCAGATGCCCACTGGTATGGAAAACGCTCATCCCTCTCCATACATCCTGAACATCATTGTACTGAAACTTGTACAAGAAAACATTAATATTATATGGAAAAATGAAAATAAGGCAGAAACCCTGGTCTAGAGAGGAATGTGGTGTTTGCAACTAGGTTGTCTTTCATTGTAGATAGACAGAAAGACAGATAGATATCCAAATATATCGAGATATCCAAACACACCAATTGAGTAAACAATCAATTGATGCAATAACTGTGGCTTAAAGCAAGTCAAAACATCAGCTGTTTTGGGGCCACAGTGAAAGCATCACTTGGCAATTTACTCAATTGGAGTGCTTGGATTTCCTCAGTTGGGTAGGATTCCCTTCCTGAGGGTCTGCTACTTATAGTAGTATAACTTGGAATGATACATAGATTATAGTTACATGCAGTGAAGAACAAAAAGTATGTGATACACCGTCAGTTTTTAAATTTGCAGAAGTCTTTAATTTATTTCAACTTTGAGACATAATCTAAAAAAAAAAAGAAAATCACATTGTATGATTATTAAATAGTGACTTTTCATTTTATTGCATGAAATACATATTTGATTACCTATCAAATATCAATAAACCTCTCTGAGACCTGTTAGTTTTTCTTTAAGAAGCTCCTCCTACTCTGCACTCATTACCTGTATTAATTGCACCAATTTGAACTAGTTGTCCCTAAAAAACACCTGTCCACACACTTAATCAATCACACTCCAACCTCTACTCTATGGGCAAGACCAAAGAGCTGTCTAAGAACACCAGGGACAAAACTGTAGACCTGCACAAGGCTGGAGAGGTCATGTGGTCAGATGAGACCGAAATAGAAATTTTTGGTACCAACTCCACTTGCCGTGTTTGGATGAAGAAGAAGGATGAGTACAACCTTAAAGAGGACCTGTCACCTGGGAAAAACACCCCCAACAAATTAGCTCCCCCTCATCCTATCACCAGCCCCTTTATATCTACAGAATTTTTATTAAGATTTGTGTTTTTATACTTAGTTTAAAACGATCTGACCTCTTATCAAATAAGAGGTCGGATCGTCGTACAAGTCTCTTAACTGTCGGCCGTATTCATGAGGGGGCCGGCCGACACGCCCCCTCCATGCCCCTGTCAGCAATACATGTGCTGCTGCCGGCTCTATTCAATGCAGCGTGCTGATAGCGGCTGCAGAGGGGCTTATTCACAGCGCTGGTTGAATGTTCGGCCAGCACTGTGAATAAGCCCCTCTGCGGCTGCATCGCATAGAGCCGGCAGCGATTGCGCAATACGTGTGCTGCTGCCGGCGAGTCTTACAGGCTGCTGACTGACAGGAGCGTGGAGGGGGTGTGGCGGCCGGCCCCCTCATGAATGCGGCCGACTGTTAGGAGACTTGTACGAAGATCCAACCTCTCATTTGATAAGAGGTCGGTTCGTTTTAAAGTAAGTATAAAAACACAAATCTTAATAAAAATTCTATAAATATAAAGGGGCTGGGGATAGGATGAGGGGGAGCTAATTTGTTGGGGGTGTTTTTCCCAGGTGACAGGTCCTCTTTAAGAATGCCTTCCCAAATGTAAAGCATGGAAACATCCTACTCTCTGGGTGATTTTTTTTGCAAAAGGGACAGGACAATTATAGTGTTTTTAAGGGAAGATTGATAGTGACATGGATATCATGACATTTTGGCCAACATCCTTCTTGCAGTAAGAGCATCGAAGATGGGTCTTGGCTGGTCTTCCATCATGACAATGACCTGATACACACAGGCAACTAAGGGGTAGCTCCATAAAAAGTTTTCAAGGTTCTGGAGTGGCCTAGCCAGCCACCAGACCTGAACCAAATCAAATATTTTTGGAAGGAGTTGAAATTCAATGTTGCCCAGTAGCACGATAAAGAAGATCGTATGAAGGACCGGACCAAAATTCCTTCTGCAATATTTGTAAACATGGTCAAGAACTACAGGAAATCTTTGACCTCGGTAATTGCAAACAAATTTTTCTGTACCAAATGTTACCAAATTTTGTTTTTCTATTGTATCAAATACTTATTTCATAAGATAAAATGCAAATTATTTTTTTAATTCATATATATCAAATGTGATTTTCTGTATTGTTTAAAATTCTGTCTCTCACAGTTGAAGTGTAACTATGCAAAAAAGTACAGACCTTCTTATTCTTTGTAGGTGGGGAAACTTGCAAAATAGGCAGTTTCTTGAAACTATGCAAATGAGCCTCAGGGGCTCCTGTCTACATCACAGGAGCCGTTCTGGCTCAATCTCCAACTAATTGTGCAAGTCTCTGTTCAGCATTACAGCCGCACCTCCTCCCTCCCCTCCCCAACAAAAGAGCCAGGGGGTTCATAATTATCAGACAATGGAGCTAGAAGGGACTTCTGTGATTTTGACAGGAACCCCTGAAGAAGCTCATTTGAATAACGTTAAAAGACAATATTTTCAAATGAGATAAAGGATAGAAAATAAAGGAAGACTACAATACTGCAGCCACCTGGTAGATTTCCTTTAACATAGCAAGATGTGAAATGAAAATGAAAGGGTCTGAAGACTTTCTGAATAGGTTTACTGCCGTTTAGAATTGAAGGCTCAGATATCCTGAGTCTTTATGAATACTGTAAACAAATGAACACTTGTCTTTCACATTTTCTGTTTATAAATTAAAACACTGCACCATTAAAACTTTTTTTTTTACATCTTTTCCTGCAGCAATTCTCTATATACTACATACTACTTTCGACCTTAGAGTTTTAAAAGTTGAAATCTAAGGTTTAACCTAAGATGAGATACAGGCAGTCCCCAGGTTACGTACAAGATAGGGTACGTAGGTTTGTACTTAAGTTGAATTTGTATGTAAGTCGAAACTGTATATTGTATAATTGTAGTTCCAGATAAAAAATTTTTTTTGCCCCAGTTACAATTGGAGTTTCAAAATTTTTTGCTGTAATGGGACCAAGGATTATCAATAAAGATTAATTACAGACATATTACAGCTGATTATTGCAGTCTGGGATTATAATAAAGCATCCAGAAAGCTTCACCAGGTCACAGTGGGCAGAGGGGTCCGTCTGTAACTATGGGTCGTCTGTAAGTCGGGTGTCCCTAAGTAGGGGACCGCCTGTACTGCGGACTTAAAGGGAAACTGTCACCACACTAATCGCGCCCCCTCCCCTCCCTAAAGCCCACAAAACACTACTTCCTGCTGTCAGTCTGCTCTGCCTACTCCATGCATCTGGCCCAGCCCTGCTACCTACTGGAAGTGTGATGTCATTCTCTGGAGACCTAGGAGGCAAGGCTGAGCGAGAAGCATGGAGTAGGCAGATCAGGAGGCAGGGTTGCCCGGCTGCATCATACAAAAGGATAAAAGATGATTTTTCATTTATACTGCAACTGATAATTACCTCCAGGGGATGTACATATTACAGAAGAAGGTTTGGTTTGTGGGCTTGGTGACAGGTTCCTTTTTAAATCCAAAGTGCATGTCACTTTGAAGTAGAATGTGGATGGAATTAGTTTTCACCCCATCCTATTAGCTAGAACAGAATATTGTTGTAGTGTAGTCAACAGCAACAGGAACATTTCTTTGGTCATACAGCTCCTTCAAGTACCCTTAAAGAGGACCTGTCACCCTGGGAAAACACCCCCAACAAATTAGCCCCCCTTAGAGGGGCTTATTCACAGAACTGTTTGAATGTTCGGCCGGCGCTGTGAATAAGCCCCTCTGCGGCCGCTATCAGCACAGCGCTGCATCGCATAGAGCCGGCAGCGATTGCGCAATACATGCGCTGCTGCCAGCGAGTCTTACAGGTCCCTGAGTGACAGGGGCGTGGAGGGGGTGTGTCGGCCGGCCCCCTCATTAATACGGCCGACTGTTAGGGAACTTGTACAACGATCCGACCTCTTATATGATAAGAGGTCGGATCGTTTTAAACTAAGTATAAAAACACAAATCTAAATAAAAATTCAATAAATATAAAGGATGAGGGGGAGCTTATTTGTTGGGGGTGTTTTCCCCGGGTGACAGGTCCTCTTTAAGTGAACCACTTCCATGTTTCAGGTATCTGCCTGCTTTTAGGAATGTTTCACACGACCGAGTTCTGCATGAAATTTGTCAAATCTGCATTGAAATGTATGGCAGCATGTTTGTGCTGTTCAGAGAATCACACAAACTGAATTTCATGGACTCAACACGTATGTAGTTAGGGGTCACAGCCACTGCTAGGATTTGAAGGTTTGTTATAAAATTTCCTATAACTATCCCAAACAATCGATTTGCTTTCCTAATATGTTTACCCTTTCTTCTCTTAACTATTCTTATAAATTATCCTTCCATGCTTAAGATGCGTTTCCTTCATTCAAGAACAACACAAGAGCTAATTTGTGGTGAAATGGGAAGAAAAGTGCAGCAGCATAAATCCTAGAAATGGAACATAAACAAGTGGTCTCCAGTATGCAAACACAGCAGCAGATGTTGACTTGATGTGCCTCAGGCTACTGCGCTAATCTGGACCAACTAAGAGCTATAGTCTGCCCGTATGGGAATAGTTGTATGAAACATTTTGTAACAAGCTACTGTCCTGACATCTGTTATATGTCTGAATGGCTCTCCATTACATCACTGCTGAATAGTTGTTACATTTTTTCTACCCCTTACTCTTTGCTGTTCCTAGTGGTTTGCAATGGTCCTATGGTATTGACATTATTTTGAAGGCCCCCTTCATCTTTGTTGTATGTCTTCACTAGTATAGTCACAGAGTTATTATTTACAGTGTGTGGTAAGCATACAATGTATCTATAGCAGTTAAAGGGAACATGTCATCAGGAAGGTCATTTTTGCCTAGAATACAGGGTTCAATATCCTATGGCAGTGGTGGCGAACCTATGGCACTGGTGCCACAGGTGGCACTCAGAGCCCTCTCTGTGGGCACCCAGGCCATCACCACAGGGGCCACAGAAGAAGCGCAAAGAGGCTCCATCGTGAGCATAAGGTAACGAGAGTGGCATGTGGGACAATCACCAAAGAGGACCAATGGTATCTTCATGGATTCCCAGACAGCTAAGGACTTGCCCTTAGCTCAGTGCTATCTTAAGGGGGTTGGCAAGAAGTTGAAAAACTGCTTTGTTCCAAACATAGCTCCACACCTGACCATGGTTTGTGTCAGCATTGCAACTCTGCTGGATAGAGATGAATAGAGTCCAAATAACGGTACAAACCATAGCCAAGTGTGGCGCTGTTTTTGGAAGAAGTCAAGTTATTCAACCTCTGGACAACCCCTTTAAAGCAACAGCACTGCCTGAGACTACTGGAGGAATTGGAAGGGGTGGGCATTATCATAGTCTCTCCGGCTCCAGAGATGACAATTCTTACTGTTCAGGTGAACCTGAAATTTGTCCTCATTCTTTCTACTGTATTGATGTTGTCAGGATACTGACCTGATTGACAGAGAAGGGAGCAATACGTTTACTGCTTTATTTGCCATGTTGGCACTTTGATATAAATAAGTGGGTTTTGGTTGTAGTTTGGGCACACGGTCTATAAAAGGTTCACCATCACTGTCCTATGGCATGTTCATTTCAAAAATGCCTGTCAGCAATAAGAATAAATCCAGTGCTTTTTAATCGATTATTTGATTATTTTACCTGGTTTCAAAAATTCCTTTGTCAGCAATATGAATAAATTCAGTTCTTTTTAATCAATAATTTTACATACCCCTCCCCCACCTCAGCCTCTCCCCGGTTCCTTGGTCGGGAAGGAGGGGAAGAAAGATTGAGGAGAAGGCAACTTGTACCATTTGAACTAGGAAAAAAAAAACGAGCAAAAAGAATGAAAAGGTCCAGCCCGTATTGCACCGCAGTCACCCAGCCTACTATGGCAGTGGTGGCGAACCTATGGCACTGGTGCCAGAGGTGGCACTCAGAGGCCTCTCTCTGGGCACCATCAACCGAGCACAGAGTTCGCCAGACAGAAGTCAAGGCCTCTTGCATTCCCAGGATCCTGGAAGGAAACTACAATGATAATCAAAAACTTCTTCTCCTACTTTCTACTGTGTTGGTGTCCTCAAATGCCTTTGCAATTTAAACCTGGGACAGAGCAGAGAGTAATAAGATACTGCTTTAAAATGTTGCATTGCGAAAAATAGGTGGGTTCTGGTTGTAGTTTGAGCACTCTGTGTCTAAAAGGTTTGCCATCACTGTACTGTGGGGATGGGAGGGGTAAGGAGCACTTACCCCTTCCATCATGACCCTGTCAAAACTGAGCGCAAACCTACCCCATTTTTCAGCTGTTTCTGCCACAGTGTGTACACAAAAAAAATATTCCTATAATACACACAAAAAATATATATATGCAGATACATGCAGTCTGCATGTATCCGAGGTATCCTCATAAAAAAATGTAGGATGACAATGAGTAATATTTACTTTATAATGGAAACCCATGTTCAGTGACTATAAGCAGGGGCGATCGCCATGAGAAAATAACAGCCCTCTATACACGAGTTCTGAAATTAGCTGTCACCAAATCCTCTGTTTTCGAGTCAAACATAATTTCCAGCACCATCAATTATTCATGGCAGGCTTAGATCTTTCATTTATGTGAAAGGCTTTCTACCCCCAGCACTATGAAAATACACAATGTATGTTACAAGTGGCTGTTCAAAAGTGTTTGCTTAATCAGCTGAACATCTGTCACGTACATTAGCAATACTAAATATCAAGGAAAAGAGTGGAAACAGGCAAACACCTTTGTCTTTGTTCATCTGTTGACAATTGACACGTTCTGTTCCCTTATGACCAGTATGCTGCTCACGTTACTTTGTGGTATGTATTTTCTTTTTATGTATTGTCAGGCGAATTATGTCTACAGGCAGTGCTTTGTAGGACACTTAGAAACCTGTAAGCTCATACCGATGTAGTTGTCAAGAGAGTCAACTTTAAATGACTATTCAAATTAGGTGTCAAGCGCACTTTATCTCACATGTAGACCCTACCCATGTATCCCTTTTACCCTTATCTTTGAGAACTTTTACCCCCATATTAGATCATTTTCTAATGTATATTGTATCCCTGCTGAAACAATGTACAAATAACTGTTGTCCTACATATGTATGGTATATTCCCTGCTGTGTGGGGCAGTATGTCTGTGTAGCTATAGTACATATCAGGGAGCCTACAGCGCAGGTAATGTTCAAGGAGAAACAGCATCCATCCGGGAAAGAAAGGGGGCACTGGGTAGAGCTTATGAATAAGACATCACAGAGTACCCAATTCACATGGTAGACTACCGGTATTTTCTTTCACCACGCTTGTAAGATCCATAAAGTTATGTGCCCACAGCTCGAAAAAAGTGCCCTACCAAGTACTGGGAGTTGCCAGACTTCCTGTAACTTGTGATAAAAACAAATATTGTTTCTAAAAATGCCAAAAAGACTAGTGGTCATATGCTCCCAATGCAGAAAGAATTAAAACTCAGGCTGTTTTGCTGTAGTTTTCATGGTCCGATAAGTAACAACTCCATGCAATTCTAATAGCACAATACCATCTGCTCTGTACAGTTGTTATCTAGAACGACATGAAACACCAGGTGCATATAAAGCATCTCCGCACACACTGATCCAGAGGAGCGCTGACAGATATTGCATTAGGTGCACTGGCAATATCAATTTCTAATACCATTACAAGAAATGGAGTGTGCTTCCTATGTTACTCCAATGAAGGCAGAGTGTTTCCGAACAACACGCTTGGCTTCCATATGTACAAAACAGTGTTCACCATTCTGCCAACATCCTTGGTAACCATGGTGACAGAAGACAATTTTAAGCTTTGTCTAATGCAGTTATTGTGACTCTGAAGTTCAATGACTCACTAAGAGCTCTTCAAAGACATTTTCTTCAATTATTTAGCGTCAACATTAACACTTTATATTCAGGGGTGAAGAAGTCTGCACACTTACAACCTTATTCAATGTACGACACTTACCCCGGTGCTGACCAGGGACAACATGATCCTTTCATTTAAGGCTAAGGTCTCTCCTTGCTTCATTTTAATCCTCTTTTTATCCAGACATTTCATTGCGTACCTAAAACAAAATGAAAGCATGATAAATAGTCAGTCTGAACAATCCTGCATCAAAGTTGTGCTAGCTATTATTTTTAGCAAAGTTAGGCTACATTCACATACATGCACCCAGCGCACATGTGGAGTGTATCCATAGACATAGGGTGGCAGGAGGTGGCCTCCTTTTTGTCTCTGTGTGACCAGTGGTCGTATACTGTGGAAAACACAGGATGGAAACATATGGCAAGTTACATCATTTCCATCCTGCTCACTCCTGCTGAGCAACATATACACTCAGCAGAAGTCAAAGGAGGCAAAAGGGGACACAGTCAAAGTATTACATCCCTCCCCCGGTCTTCACCGAGGGTAGACTTCCGGGAGGTCCCCAGTAATGGTACACTCAGCAGAAGTCATAGGAGGCAATAGGGGACAGGGGCAAAGTATTACATCCCTCCCCCGGTCTTCACTGAGGGTAGGCTCCGGGAGGTCCCTAGTAACGGTACACTCATCAGAAGTCATAGGAGGCAATAGGGGACAGAGGCAAAGTATTACATCCCTCCCCTGGTTTTCACACTGAGGGTAGGCTCTGGGAGCTCCCCAGTAATGGTACACTCAGCAGAAGTCATAAGAGGCAATAGCGGACAGAGGCAAAGTATTACATCCCTCCCCCGTCTTCAATGAGGGTAGGCTCCGGGAGCTCTCCAGTAATGGTACTAAAATCCTAAAAGTGTGGACGGATACGTCTGCTTACATTTTACCAGTGTCTGCTTTTCGACATCCATACACTTCACCAAATCCTCCTCGTCCAATGATTCGATGGACACTAAAGTCATTCATTGTAAGCTGGGAACAAGAAAAACAGACCGTAAAAAAACATCTCGACATTGATTTCATTAGGATTTTGCATTAAAGAACCATATATAATCTACATAAGCTATATGGGCTAGCGCATAGCATTTATTCCTTACAGGAAATTGGTCTTTGCACCATTAAAGCCGTCAATCTCGTGGATTTCTGCGCAGGCACGGGAATTGAATACAGACTGGTGGGGATGCAGAAGGGGGCAGGTTTAATCATTTCTCTGGAGTGTGTGTTTAGGGGGGGTAATTGTTACCAGAGCCAGAAGGGCTCTGGTGACGCCTCCCAGAACACCTGCAGTTAATCTGCATATTTTTAGAATTTTATCAAAATGAGCCAACTTAAAAGGATTACTAGTACTTTAATTTCTCTAGGCGGCAGAATAGGACAACAATTCATAGTAGTAGATCTATTTATAATCTTAGCGCTGCCCTGTATGGATTTCTAATGTAAAAAAAAAAAGGTTTTTATATTAATACTTACATGGATGTTTAATTCCACATTTTTCCATTGGCAGAACCTTGTAAACTTGTCACTGACAAAGAGAGGAGTAGATTTGAGAAAACATTTTTTTTTTGTAAAAAAAATATCACAATTTACCCAAGATCAGTGGATTCTGTATGAATACGCCTGGCTTTATATAAAGGGGATAATATACAGCTAGGTCCACATTTTCTCTTTCCTTTGCGTCGGTTTGACTACCAAATAGTTGTAGATTTCCTTTAATGGAATGAACACAATGCTGCACAGTCACAGAACAGCATACCTACACAGTAACACCATTGCCGCACCATCACATCAGAAAACTGTCAGTCAGGAGAGGGCAAGACAGTTTGTTACTGGACAGCGCTGTTAGTTAGGATGTACCTCACAGTGTTGTGTAGTATCTAACTGATCAATACTGGGCTGCACTCTGACAAGATGCGTTTATACACTACTAAAAATGACATTTGGCCCTTTTAAGGTAACCATAAGGCTGATGTGCCCTTGACTCCCCGATCCATAGCATGCAGTACATATAACGTTCTTGTTTTTATAAAAAAAAAAAAAAAAAGCTGGAAATAACTTTAAATACTAACTGAAAAAAGTTCTTACCTTTCTATAAATTTCTGAAATATCTTCCCCCGGAGACTGTCACATATTTCTTCTATGTATGGCTGGAACAACATTACACAGAGTGTTAGGAGAATTACCAAATTATAAAAAAAACAATGCAACCAGCAAAGGCAAGCTCCAATGTTTCTCTTATAACTTCACTTATACAGGCGGTCCCCTACTTAAGAACACTCGACTTACATACGACCCATAGTTACAAACGGACCTCTGGATATTGGTAATTTATTTTACTTTAGTCCTAAGCTACAATAAACAGCTATAACAGTTATCAAATGTGTCTGTAATGAAGCTTTAGTGTTAATATTGATTCTTATGACAACCCAACATTTTTAAAATCCAATTGTCACAGAGACCAAAAAAGTTCTCGCTGGGATTACAATGATAAAATATACAGTTCCGACTTACATACAAACTCAACTTAAGAACAAACCTACAGACCCTATCTTGTATGTAACCCGGGGACTGCCTGTATAATAAAAAGATGTAATAAGAATTTTTGGTTATGGCCATCTAGTGGCAAATCAGGGATACTGCAGAACAAGTGAAATTTCTGCTGCAAGTCTCATTAGGTGATCCTTTAATCTAGATAGAAGATAAGGTTCTCTGGTCAAGATGACTATGAATTCATTATACCAGCTCAAGAAATTATGACAGTATTATGTGACCTCATGTTGTCTGTTTCCAGTAGTGACAACTAAAATCTTGAGTGAAGAGGAGTTCATTCTATGATCAGGGGTAGTGCAAGGTAATGTTAAAATGGTGATATATTTTGCAATGTTCACTATTTACTGAAAGAGTAAAAACCAATATAAGCAGTAAGTAAAGTAACTCTGGACACATTTGATGTCGAGGTCATCTGTATTGCATGTTACCATATATACTCGAGTATAAGCCAAGTTTTTACGCACAAAAAAATGTGCTGAAAACCCAAACTCGGCTTATACTCGAGTAAAAAAATAAAAGGTTTTACCAGGTTTTTGTGGTAAAATTAGGGGCCTCGGCTTATACTTGGGCCGGCTTATACTCGAGTATATACAGTATATCTATCATGTTATAAAGCATTTTTCCCACCCTTCGTGAACCAATTTAATAAAGAAGTTTGCATGGGAATGGCCTGCAGTACAGGGAACAGCAGTTCATAAATTTGCAGGGTACATGCACACCATCAAGACTGTACACAACAAAATGTTCAACCATGTGGATTCGGTCACTTATTTTGAAGCAAATTTGGTCACCGATTGTTTGTTTCAACCTTCAATTGACTTAAGTGGATCGTATATTCAGCATAATCTTCACATGCTGTAAATTTTAAAATGTGCATTAAAATACCATTGCATGTGCACGAGTAAGATTTAGAAAGTCTGATCCACGTAACGTCATACAGTTGTGCTGTAATCTGAGCTCCAAGCATTGTTTTATAGTTGCAAAAACTTCAGTGGCTAAAAATGAACTCCATTCCTCACAATGGCTGCCCAAGCAATCCCAACAAGATGAATGGAACAGTGATTTTTCCCTGCTGTTTTGCAAAACCCAAGAAAATATTTAAAAAAACCGGGGAGAGTCAAGAGATAAATGGATTTATCAGAAGTGCAGAGTGCACCAGATTATTGAATCTTGGAGCAGGGTCTTCAATAATCTGGTGCCCCCTGCATGCACACCTTTAACATAGAGTGCATGACTCAATTCTGTCAAGTCACAGTAATTAATGTGGTGCAAGGTCCGAATCGGTGCAGAATTTTGTGGCGTGGGAAACACAGTGCGGCCACAAAATACTTTATAAATACATGTGCAAACAGTCTGCACATTCATTTCAGTGAAAAGTCAGACCGAAACCTGGCTCAAACACTTTAATAAATGTGGGCCAATGAATTCTAAGGCACTAAGGTAACAGGAATAACCATCTTGCGTATCCCCAGTATTACTGCACATCTCAAGAGCTTATGGAATAGACCCAGTAACCCCATGTAAGGCACTTCAATAATACATACTTTTATAGTGTGATCTATTCATTGCAGACAGCGGCAGCATTCATCACTAGCTACAATGAATGAGTGTGAGAAGAGCAGGAAATAATAAGCACCATTAAACCTACTGGCACAGAACCAGCCGTTTTCACCCAATGGAGATCTCAGTTGATTACGGATGTAAATCATTTCTCTTTTCAATGCCAAATCATATTGTCTTTATAATATTTATTAAATCTTATAATTTTTTCTTCTATACTATATGATGTATGATAATATAAAGTACATTTCTCCATTGGATAAGGCCAGCAGAGCAATCTAGAAACCTTTGGTTAAACAAGCAAATAAACATTAAAACAGGCATTTCGTACAAGGCCATGACCTCACAGAGATGCTGATTTTATATTTTAAAAGGCCCGTTTTAATGCTCATTTTGTGAGTAGAATAAATATTTTTTTAAACTTCTGTTTCGGTGGTAACACACTAAGTGGTTCATTCCACGCTGATCCTTGTTTCCTGGAGGTATCCTGATGCAGATGCACCAAGGCTGGGATTACAAGGAAGAGATTCACTTGTTGGCGTTCGTTGCCATACTGTGAAGCAAACATTGTGAATCCTTTCTTCTCTTCACCGGGTGGTATTGTGGTCAGAACTGATCGATTTTCCCTAACTAGTTGGAAGAACGTTGATAGCGGAGAAAAATCTTATTTATCAAGAGTCTGACAAAAGGGCGTGAAATAGGAAAGACAGGCTGTTGTGAGAAATGGGGCATGTGCCAAAATTATGGAAATATGCAGGTTTTGAGGATTTTTTTTTGCTTTTTTGGCATTAACTGAGCCAACTAATAGGAGGTGCATAGTTATACTTAACATTGTTAAACTACACCAGATTCATCATTCAGCATCAAAGACAATGAGAATGAGCAGCACAAGGCTAGTCTGACTTTCACACACGGTCTTACTTTTACACACTTAGTAAATCACCTCCAAAAATATAAGGCCTCCTACAGTTTTAAGAGGCTTCAGCAAAATAGTACATTGCTGGCTCTCTCTGCACGGTTTTCCAGTATAAGCTGAAGAAATAATGGCATTAAATGCAATGTAAGATAAAAATAGGTGATAAATAAAATGATCGAGCAGATAGGAAAACCCCCAACATTGTACATCACAATAAATCCTCCCACTTCAAAAATCAAGAACATAAAATTTCAGTATAATCATTCAATTCTTTAGTTCATGACCATTAGTTTAGTAATACAAGAGCAATAGTCCTGCATTGCTGAGGAAAAGTGGATGTACTGTACATAGTTTATGATTTATCCTAAAAAAAAAAAGAAAAAAAAAATACCACATAAACAAGGAGCGATATATATTGCAAAGATGCCAATTTCAATTGAGAAACTGGCATTAGATGCAAAATTAAAGCAGATGCCCAGATAAGGATGATTTCAACTACTACCTACTTCTGCAACAACCCACGGATAAATGTCTGTTATAAAATATCATTCACACCTGCCATTTTACTGCTGCAATAAAAGGCAGTGTCCGTCGGGTACACTCTCGGGTGAAGACGTATAGAGAAACATTTCTGCATATCATTTTTCCATTTCTAGTTGTAAGCTACCCCTTGTTGAGCTCCTACATCTGTGTGTTGCTCTATGTGGACCGCTACTAGCAGCAGTTCTTTTATCCGGAGCACAGCTGCACAAGTGGAGCTTTTCACAGTGAGTAAGAGAAGTAGTAAATGGCTGTTAAGTCATCATCATCTCTATGTGGAATCTCTCAGGAGCTCTGGAAGGTCACAAAAAAGCATCAATCCTCACACTTATTACCAAAGCCTGTGTAATATACAAAACCATTATTAAACAGCGAGGAAATATACAACCCAGAGGTCAAAGGGAAACTAGTTTTCAGGCAATGTCATGGAAACACAGAGATGGATATCAGGCTCGAGGGGAAACTACAATGACATCTCTAATATCACACAATTTCCCTTCTCATGTTACCACATCATACATAGCCAATAGCCTTTTATTCTGGTGAAATTATACATACTCAATGGATAATTACTAATTTGCCTCCATGTGCACGCAAAGTGTACTATAATATGTCAACATGTTTCTTATTGTCAGAATTCTCATTTATGCAGATTTCCTCAATCTACATAAAAGGATAAACTGAAAATGTTTGTTTTAGTAAATTAAATAATAATTGTGAATGACCATAACCTTAAGACATTCCCAAACACTCCCCAATGTCATTTTATTAAAATATTGGGTTGATTCTTTAAACCACTGGGCTGCATATGGTTTACTATGTTACAACTTACCTGAAATAATGCAGGCGGCACTTGTTTCTTCGCAAGATGAGCTTGTACATGGTCTACAGCTTGTTTGGAGAATGGCTATGGACAGACAATGTAATCGCCATTATCGTGTGGACACATATCTATTTATGCAGAGATGTCAGCTCAAGGAATATGAGAATGAAAGTCTCAATATATTCATGCACTAATGCAAAATGTGAGTCAATACTGAAGATATCATTTATTTATATACATGCACTTATAATGTTTAGCATGGTCACATCATGTATTTTGTTGTGTGTTCGCCGTTATCTACAGGATGAAATGGAAGGCTGATCCTATCTGACCACTTATTATAAGAAGCAATTTGTTAGTGACAACTCGATTTTGTAGCAAATTCCCTAGGGCAAATGTGCACAGCTTATAGAGCACGAAGGACAAAGAAAGTGGAAGACGCTAGGGTAAAAACAAAAAATATCTACATCCATCACATTGCTGGACCTGGTAATTGTTACTAAATCAGTTATACATAATACCGGATATTGGACAACTGATTATAGGTCATATATATAGCGCTAAATCCTTACTATCAACACCTCATCATGTTCCATCATATAAAAAAACATACATACAAATCATATATACAAAAACATATATACAGAGGTAAATCTAAAGACAACACAATTACATAGACACACACACACATATCTATTTATTATCTACTTATCAAGACTTCTTTCCCCTTCAGAGAATAGAAAAAAACAAACCTTGTTCTCTCTTATGAAGAGTAATACACATATATGTCAGGTACTTTGTGTTACACTTGATTTTGTGCTACAATGTGGGTGTAACAGAAACCAACAAGTCATCGGACTAATAGCTTTCCATAAACATTCATTTCTGTAGAATTTAATGGATCTCAATCATAGTATGCACAGAAAACAAGGAGGGGGAGTCAAAAGAAGGAAAGCACAGTCTAGGTCTAGCAAGCTGGCAACAAAAATGAAATGTACTTTAAGCCAAGAGCAATTTTATTCTTACTTGAAAGTTAAGGGCACAACTCCATCAAAAGTATAGGACGATAGAAGGGTAAATCCAAGACTTACAATGCATTCTGACGAACATACAGTGGGGCTCATTTACTAAGAGTCCGTCGGACGCATTTTCGTCGGGTTTCCCAACGATTTCCGTTTTGCGCCGAATTGCTCCGGGATATTGGCGCCGGCTTACACGCAACAGATATGGGGGGGGGGAGGGGGGAGCGTCGGACAACCCGACAGATTCGGACAAACTGCGGAATTTAAAAAAGGAATTGGGTCGCAAGATCAAGCACTCACATGCATCAAGAAGAAGGTGAACTCTGGCGGACCTCGGCGCTGAAGCGACGGATGCAGGTACTCAGCCGCACAAGCTTATTGAATCGCGGCAGACCAGAATACTCGGCGGACAACGCACCGCAGGATCGTGACAGGACTGAGTAAGTAAACCTGCCTCAATGTGTCTCAGTTCTGTTCAATGCTCTTCACAGGTATGCAAAGTTCACAGTATATAAACATGTACAATAGGTACAGAACTTGCCCAATGATGAATGCCGATTTGCGGAATTATCCAAGCTACATTAGATATGGTACCATGAATTACATCAATAGCTGCTACAAGCTTTTAAACAATTTGTACAACGCAACACAAAGTTTGCCATACCCCAATATTGTAAGCACTGTTGTGGTCAGACCAATGACTGGAGCGCCTGGTGAGTAGTCAAGGCTCATTCATGAATCGAAACGGGAGCAGACAGTGGGCTAAACCACCACTCACACATTACTTTATGCCTAAAATGCCTGGAGACCAGGAACTTGCTTTAAGCAAATTCTGCCTGAAAGATAAAAGAGAATACTTACATGTGAACAAGATAGTAGTTCTTTCATTATATATGTGTCATAAATCTGTCGACTTCTACAAAGGCGGTCCTCCTCCGAATCCAACTTCTCATACTCTTTTATCTGAAACCAAGAGAGGTGATCAATGCCTCATGTCAACCACAAGTTCTTGGCATTTTGTAATATTCATTAATTCAGGGTTACAAAGTGTGTTTTCCAAAGAAGTACTTGAAGATAGTCTAATTAGAAATTACCATTGGCTAGCAAATAAATATGCATCTGTGCTGAACATAGGTGGAAGACACATTAAAAAGTAATTAAAAGGATTTATGGAAGACTGGGGAGTAAATGCCACTGTGTGTCTGGTCTTCTCATAATCCTTCCTATGTTGTAGATGATCAATAACTGCTGTAATCTAGATTACAATGTTAATTAGAAAACACACTGGCGAGGAAACAAATAACACCAGCATTAAATATTCTACAACTGCATCATGATCCAAAGGACATGATGACAGATAATGTTCCTCAAGGTAGTTTGTTAAAGGAAAATTGTTACCACAATTTACCAACCAGACCTAACTGCTATGCTATGTAGGGTTATGCCCACATGTACCAGCCATACCTTTGTTTCTATTGCCAAACTGCTCCTTCTAAATTAAAAGATGACTTTAGAAATCTGTAAAGGAGACTGAAGTGCTTTGGGAAGTGTTAGCAGAGCACCTCAGGACTCAGGCTCCACAATATACAAGATCCAGGAGTGGTTTTAGACAGAGTGGTCGTGTAGGAGGGGGCGTTGTTGTTGCTGTGGAGGTGGAGTTATGAGGCACTCTACTAATGATGTCCAAAGCACTTTAGCCTCATTTGCATGTTTTGAAAGTAAAATTTTGGCACATTAGGAGCTCCTGAAATGTAAAAACAAAAGGCATCAGTAGCATATGTGGGTAAAACCATACACAACATAGCAGTTACTTCAGGAAGCTAAATTGTGGTGACCGATACCCTTTCAGCATGGGTTTGAGCACCACTGTAATAATATCAAACACCCCCCCCCCTTTCCCTAAGACTTTTCAAATGGATTGGTACCATTAATGGAAACCCATAGAACCAGACTTCTTTTTCTGGACTAAATATAGAATTTATTTTTTTGCTCATATGAAATCTGTATGGACAGTACACCTTGGTCTCCAATTCATTTTAAAGCTATGGTAGCAGAATTTTGCTTATGCTGCTTAGACCCATCACATTCTGAGACGTACGTTTGGAAGTCTTTTGGTTTTGGAAACCGTTCAACTTACTTTACACTGTTAAATTACCAAAAACCGTACAGACTACACAGGCGATGTGTTCTGGAAGTGAATATCATGTCTCAGAATGAGTAAGAGGAAACACTTCAGAAAACCTGCTGCTATTCTAGCCTAGGCAGCAGACCGAGCCTTTAGAAGCTTGGGAAAATTCCTGTCCTCAGATCTCTTAATTCTGACAGGAACGTTACAACAGATCCAGTGCCAATTATAGTAATCAGCTACAGCAGTGAATTCAGATCAATGCCCGCTCTAGTGCAAACTGGCAGGGCACCGTCCACAGGTAGAATATAAAGACTCAACTGAGATGGGGGTGAATGCATATGCTGTAGGAGCTTCTAAGCTCAGAGCAGAAGATGACACTTCTTGAAAACGATTTCTCGAGATTTAACCATGTTGGTTGGCATTACATGAAATACAGCTTTCTTACATGAGTCAATGGGCAACTTCCATTTATAAAAATGTAACCGCAAAATTGTTAAAAGGATCTGCATAAAATAGAATGGTACAGTGCAGGCCAAAAACAAAACTTTCTTTGATGCTATTGCAACATTCCCCACCGGGGCCCATCCTTTTCTTGGGGCCTGGAGGGAGCCAGGTCCCAGAATACCGGAGTGGCTGGCGGGTTGCGGCCTAGTCCCGCTGTTATCACAGTGGCGGTATGGGGACCAAAGGGCTGTCCTACAGCCTGCCAGGTCTCCAGCAGGTGGTGTGTGCAAGAAAGATGGAGGGAGAGGCTGATGCACTGGATCTTCCTGGGGCAACCCCTGAGTGTCCGTAATATATGTCCCTGGGTGATGGATGGGGAGCCCTTGGTGGTAACAGCCGTATCCAGGAAACAGATGGAGGCAAAGTTGTGCAAAATAACTCATGGTTCTTTCTTGGAACAACTGCAGGCAACGGGCCAAACGGTCTGGTTACAGATGCCGGATTGTTGGATATTCTGGATTACTGGAGTGGTCATGGAGAGTGATCCTCAGGAATAGATTCACCAGCCTGGTAGTAAGTGCAGGCTGGGATGTAGCTATGTCCAGATATGGAAGCTGCAGCTTTGTCCTGGGTGTTCTACGTGTAGCACTGAAGGTGTGTGTCACACTATCTCTCTGGTCACTGACAATCTGCAAGGTGTGCTCTCTAAGGAGAGCTGGTGGTAAAAAGATGCCCCTATGTCAGGAGCTAGACTCCAAGAGATAACCTCTGTGGTAAGAGGTGGCTGGAAAAAAAATACCTTGCCCCTTCCTGTCCAGAGGTTTTGTCATTCCCTGGTCAGGTGGTGGCTCACTCTCCAATCACACTCCAGTTCACATAAAGGAATACAATTGGATGATAAGAGGGGTGGGCTGGGGCAGAGGTTTCCGACAAAGCTAGCAGTGTAACACTGCTGCATCTGTTGCAGCAGTAGGAGCTGCTTTAGTTAGCAGGTGACAGGTCCTCTTTAATGTCATTTCCTGGAGATGTGGCATTTTACAGTAAAATGCCCTTTACCGTCATAAGTAAAGGATAATAACCTGATAAAAGGATGTTCTTCTGACTCTCTACAATTCACAGTCATACATTAATAATACAGTGTGATGTTACAACCCAACAGATTTCTAACTTCATTATCTAGGAAAAATATCCAAGACCGTTGTGTAATTGCTACTAAGTGACAAGCTGAGAATTGCAGCGAATATCATTGGTGACACATTGGATTGCAAGTTGTTTTGATGTTTACTGCCATAACAATGTAGACACTAATGAACTTCGGGTCCGTTCCCACTCTTACTTGTGAGTATTGTAGCTTAATAAAGCACAGCAGACATGAGGCTGGATTAATCCAATTTCCCAAGGCTGAGAAGAATGCATGCTGGCAGAAGAAGTGGACCAGATGTGGAGGTCACCATGAGCCAGAACAATATAGTAACATGCTTCTATTCTAACATTGGAAGGTCAATAAATGAGAGTGATAGACTTATCACAGCATGAAGAAAGAACCACAAAAATTATTTATACTGTAATGTGAATGAGGCCAGATCAGGATATTCACCTCAAGTCTAAACCTAGAAGAGACGCGTGTCAAAAGTACCACACACGTACAGAAAGGCTATAGCAGAGTTGGCTAGTCAGTGCAAAATCAAATTATATACATATATATATATGATAGACAACGTACACAAAGGATTTTTTTCTGTAGAGTGTTTCCCTGGAGTAACTGTCAGTAATTTAGGTATAATTACTAGAAGCCTAAACTTCAGTAAACTCTCTTACCAGATGACCACAGAGGAAAAAACCCTTTAATTATGATTTGTACTCAAGACATAACAAATGCAGAAATAAAAATCTTTCCCAAATAGAGAGATTGGCTTGCACATGTATTTAGAAAGTGTCTGTGACACATTTTTGTTGCGGCTGCACTATACCCAAGTAACACAAAATTCTGCACTGAAAGGGGCGTCCAATGCACAGCCAGGCCGTCTGCCACATTTATCATGCAGGGTCCAACCGAATAGTGTCACACGCTCCATGTTTAAAGTGCATAAAAAAAATACATAGTCGCTTTCATGTAAATCAATTTATTTTAACTTCTGAAAGGTTTAAGGTCAGCCCAAGCCAAGAGACAAAAACACAAGGTCAAATAAGGTCATTTTGGCACACAGGATGGGCATTTATACCAGACATTTGTATTTCCCAGTCATTTTGGAGAACAATTTTTTTTTCATTTCTTCGTTCACACAAGGTGTGGCTTTGCCGTATAATGCACCCTATTCTCTGCTCTCTCCATTACTCCTAAATTCATACAATGGCCTCACAAACATGACTGTGTTTTCCAAGGCCACGTGTGTGAGCGACTCCCAAGCTACAAGTCCTTTTTCTTTCTTGAGTTTGTGGCTTGAGCGGTCCAACCGCTGTTTGCAGCCCGATGTTGTTTACAGGGAGCCAGTGCCATCCAGCTAGTGATGGCAATTACGACTCTTCTGGCTCCTGAACGGCTCCCTATTAAATATATAACAGGGAGCCACAGGCCAGTCAATCAATAACCCCACACTGCTTGTATTGGGTTAAAGGGGGCGTGGTGAGCTGGTTAGGGGCGGAGTTAAGTGTGGCTGCGTCAACTTTTTACTAGTAGAGTGATTTGAAAGATGCCTTTTTTGTGTGGATTCCTTTAACATTCCTTTACCCCTTATATTTTTTAACCTACATACCACATACATAAAAAAATATATTACATTATTTTGTGCGGCCACACAGATAATATGAGAGGCATTGAAATTACTGGTCAAGTAGAAAAAATGTGAGAGCAATTGTTTTATGACATTAGTGCTGCTCATGTAAAACGGGGGAGATGCATATAAATACATCTCTTTCCATATAGCACCTCCACTCTTCCTACGGGCTGCTTCCCAGCACCTGTCAAGCATAATGGGCAGCGTATGGGTTACAGGCCTGACTGAACAGATGCTTTTATTCCCCATGGCAACATCTGACAAAAACAGATGCAATCAAATTGGCCTAGATCACTGTGTACTGCACCAAATGATGATTACGATCTAACAGCAAGTGTGAGGAAAGCCCAAGGTTCCCCTGAGTCGCTTGGTAACCATGGGATTCCTTAGGCACGAGCTGGTATACAAATATATATCAGTGTAAATGAGTCCAGCCATAGGGTTATTGGTCAAAAAACAAATGCAAGGCCTTTTTAACACTGTGTTGCAAAATATACCTAAAGAATGACAAGTCCCCACATATTTGTGGTTTCATTTCTAAGACACTTTTTATATCCCTAAGATTTTCATGCTACTTCAAATATACCCTGCTCAAAAAAAAAAAAAAAGGAACACTTAAACAACACATACAACTCCATGTACATCAACCTGGTGACACGCTGGCATTGCCTAGAAAAGAAAGATATAAAAAGCATGGAGCACGGGGACAGGATGTCCGACGTTCCGGGCTGCTAATTATGCACATCCTAACCACCTCACCCTCCCATGCTGGGAGAGGGAAGTGACGTCACCTGGGAGGTGGGAATTCACACCTTTCACACGACATCAGCTCCCTCTCCCAGCATGGTGAGGGCGTGCATAACTGGAGCGCCAGACATCTTGTCCCCGTACTCTGTGCTGCTTTTTATATCTTTTCCAAGCGTGTCGAGGTTAGCGGAGGACAACGCCAGGATCGGAATGAAGAGGAGCGTAGATGAGTATCCTTAGATGTTCTTTTGTTTTTTGAATGGTTGATTTCTTTTAAGCAGTCAGGAGAAGGCCGATAATTGTAGACCTAAGCATTTTCCTAAGAAATATGACAACGTTTCTTATATTCATTTGAACTAAAAATTTAGTCTTTTTTTTAATAAAATATAAAAATGGAGACTGTCCGTTTCATAATTCAAAAAGGAGACTGCAAGTGCAATGTGGATCCTCAGTTTACACAGCAGGATTACACAGTTCCAAGTTAAAATATTAAGCAGAAAACCCATTTAAGACGGTTACACGTACAAAATGCTGAATGTGTAAATATGAAGGAAAAAAGGCACACAAAGCACTATGGATTAATACCATTTTTCAGTTTTATTTTTGGTTGTTCAGCCCCCAATGACAATATAGTACTTATCTACAACAAGACACCCCTGTGTGAGGGCAGTGGGCAAACTAACTCCTGTTTGCCCAGGCTGTAACCTGTTATTTTACCTCTTAGATACAGCAGTAGACTAATCTTTAGGGTCTTTTTCCTGAGAGATGATGACGAGTAATAGGGCCCACAGAATAATTTTATCCGGAGGGCCCCAGGAACCTCAGTCAAACACTGTGTGTGGCCCTCAGAAATAAAAAGGCTTGCTACTGTTTTCCAAGGATTATGATTGGATCTGAGCGGTCCATCTAAACATAATGAACAAAAGCTCCCATGTTTTTTTAAAAAAGCAGGGAAGAGGCTGCAACCCTCTATAGGATATGGGAAATTGTGGCCTCTGGTGAAAATGTTTATATCTGGTATGTAATCACATTTAGGCTACATTCACACGAACGTATGGGTGACGTATATACGTCCCCCATACACTTCAATGGCCTCGTGCGGCACTGTACCGTTCCGTAGCCCGTAGAAAGGACACGTCCCATCTTTCTATGGAATATGGAGCCATGCGCTGTCCCCCTCCTCCTCTCCCTGGTACAATACTATGGTACGACGGGCATACATTGTGTGTATGTAGCGTAAGATATATTTTGTTTTACAGGACTAATCCATAAAGTTGAGATCCAGTATCCTACATACCTCTTCATAAAACTTGAGTTGTGGGACGCCTTCATCAATTTCATTCATGCAGAAGTCTTTGAAAAGCAGGAAACCTGCAAAACAAAATTACAACAAAAATTAGGTAATTGTAGTTAAATCCAGCCTCAAGCCAATAATGACCCCAATAACCCTATTCATACAGTTTACTCATATAAAAGTGAATTACATTCCAACTGTGCAGCTTTTAAGGGATCCACGCTGTTACTGACGCGTGATCCAAGCTTTGAGTAAGTGGTTTACTGTCCATTCTGGCACATAAATAGTATTAGTATGGATTAGTAAAAGTGAATGTAATATGCTAATTATGAGCTCAGGGTGAAACGATAGATCACGTCCTACTCACAGTTGGTCAACGTCCAAAATCTTATAGTATTTATCCAGCATAGCTCTATGTTAGGCAATGTGCCAGTTGCAAGGGGTACATACACCAATTAACCCCCTCTCCTATTGTAAATCACAGAATACTGTGTACTTCTGCGTCAAATAGTACAAAATGCTTAATTTCTCACCGCTCAATAGAAAGTGAACCAAAATGTGTTACATTACAGGTGCATCAATAACCTAATTTACATGAACCTCTGTTATCACCAAAATGATGCTTCAATACATGATAATAAAGGAATGTTTGGGATCAATGAGAGGGGCTCTGTGTGGAAGATGGGGGGCTTAAGCTCTCTTTAAAGTAGGTAAATATATTTACCAATAGTGCATAGCCTCTAATGCCATAACTAGCAGTATTTTAGCTTCATTAGCCCTGCAATATCCTTGATCAATACTTGTGTATTTATTAGTTATCCAACCACAAGTTTACTTCATTGTCCAGTATATGAAAGGTTTAGATTGGAATAAATGGATGACGTTTTTAGATACCAGCTATAATTATACAAGTAAAGCAATTATGCTGCTTTCTCTGTGCTGTGTCAGATGGATGTGCTCCCTGGGAAATTACCAGGATGCCCTATGCAACTAAGCAGAGAACAGGGAAGATAAAATAGGTCAATGGAGACGGAGAATAAATAGCGGATCACATGCATCAAGAATTCAGAGTGAACGCATGTCATGAATCTTTCAGAAATAACATGTTTCTGTCCTTATTTTCCTCAGTGCAGAGTCTCCCCCCCCCCCCCCCCAAAAAAAACTTACCAAGGCACAAGTAAATCTGTAATGCAAAAAGTGGCGCCTGTAAGCTAATACAAAGGACCTACATAAGCAACAACAGCAAAAACAGCAGCATATGCCCATTACCACAATCTATACATAGGATTGCAATGATGACAGGAGGAGGGGAGAACGTAGGGAAACCTTATTCCCGGAGGCTTCACTGCCGTAGACTGTGGCTACCTCATGACTGCATGTCTTTCCTATTCCAGAATGAATTCCCTTCAGTCCTCCAGACATATCAGAATAAGAGAACTGCTTTCTACAGAAATATGTAGAACATACTAATGTAGGCACCCCAAAGGGACACCAAAAACCACTCTAAATCTGAAACTTAATTTAATATAAAAGGAGTCTGTCCTATCTAAGAAAAGCACGTGATAGAGGGAGAGAGACCGAATTCTTTGTTATATCGGGTCATGTGATCGGAACCTGCCTACTTTTACCATACATAGTGGTTGTCAGCAGAAGACATATCATATAGACCTGTATAAAGCTCATCTTCTCTCCCTAAATCATATTGTGTCCTCAGGTAGGACAACAGACTAATAGATTAAACAGATTATAACAGATCCTACTTACTTGTTAAAGGTTCATTATCTACCTGGTTTTGTTTTTGAAGATATATATGCCTACAAAGCTGAAGACAGTGTTCGGTAGCAGCCATGGAGGGCAATGAAACCATAACTTTCATTGCTTTGTTAGTTGCAACAGGACTGTGAAAAAATGGTTGACTCTTGTACACCGGTGTGTCCAACATCCCAGATTTGGCGGGACAGTCCCAGAAAGGTAGGGTAATATTAGTGTGTGGGGCCACTTAAATAGGTGATAATTAAGAAGGGGTATTTTATGGATCCATAGGTGGGGGCTGGCCACAAGAAAGAAGCATTGTACTATGCAGGTAGCCATTGAGGTTGATAGTATACTATATATACTATATACTAGCAACGCCCCAGAAGAAGCCAAACCGGGCGAAACCCAGGGTCGGGCGAGAACGTGTAGCTGGCGTCCCATATTGGAGTTTTATATGCGCATTTTTATCGCTCTTTTGTGAGTATGTTTTTAATCTAAATAAATCCTGAGTGTAAACTGTACTACGCTATCTGCGGGTGAATTTCTTCCAGCGATCTACCGCAACATATGTTGCATACGGAGGAGGTCACAAGAAAAACGCAGGAGTGTTGGTCTGAATAGCGGTATATTCTTATCGGAGGATTCAGGAATTGTGCTGGAGGAGAGTGAACTGCTCTATTTTGACATATTGGAAGAGAAGGACACACGGAAGCAAGGGAATCGGGAGCTCCGGTCAGAACTTATTTTCTATGTTTTACAATTTGGGTTTACTGGATCAACCCTTGACTGTTTGTAGCTCCATGAGAGAGGTGTGCAGCACATAGCTGTTATTGCTGTATTTTTTCAATTATGATTGTGATGGTATCAATATGATACTTTGGGCTATTTTCACAACTTTTTTACACAGGTAATTTTTTTTTAGTACAGACAGCACTGTACTATTTATCTTATGGACAAAGTGCCCTGTTTGACTGCGAAGACAAATAAAAGATAGGCAAGGTTGCTTAAAAATTTTTTTTGGATTACCATATCTTGGTTACATCAGTTTTCTAACACAAGTTCCTGAAAAAGCAGCAGAAAAGATATTGGATGAGACATGTATATCCATCACAATATTAAATGTTCTTTAAAACGTGCTGTGGGCAAGTTCAGAATAGAAATCAGGACAAGACGGATAGGAAATTAAACTATGAAGCCCTTCTCTGCCAACAGCGAGCAATGAAAACTTTTTAGAGATTGACAGGGCCCAGGGCTGCTATCTTCCTCTTCTACAAAGCACTAGGCCAGTAGTATACTGTGCTTAGCTTTACATGCGTCATCCTCAGGTAGATAGTTGTATGGAATAGCAGCGACATATTCTATAGACCATGTCGTATTACAATGCTGTGTGATATACAGGCAGTCCCCAGGTTACATACAAGATAGGTTCTATGGGAGAGATTTATCAGAAGTGTCTGAGATAAAACTTTTCAAGTTGCCTATGGAAACCAATCAGAGCTTGGCTTTAGTTTGAGAAAACAGCTGTGGTAAAAAGAAAGCTGAGCTCTTATTGGTTTCAATGGGAAACTAGAAAGGCTCTGCTCTCAGACACTGCTGAAAAACCTCCCCCCTACAGGTCTGTTCCTAAGTTGAATTTAATAATAATAATAATAATTCTTTATTTATATAGCGAACACAGATTACGCAGTGCTGCACAAAGCATATCAAATTGGTCCCTGTCCCAATGGGGCTCACAATCTAAACAACCTACCAGTATGTTTTGGAGTGTGGGAGGAAACCGGAGTACCCGGAGGAAACCCACGCAAACACGGAAAGAACATAGGGCTGCATAGGACTGCAATTTCTTAAAAGGAGTTTTTCCTGCTAGAAAAACTACTGTGTAAACATATTGTAATAGTAACACCGATTAAACACAAATAAAAACACGTCATCATTATAGGAAATAACTAGGACACTATATTGCCATTTGAGATAAAAGGATTTCAGCTGGCTACTCTGTGTTAAATGCTTTAAATTTCATTTTTCATACGGATTTTATACTTTTTAAGATTATTATTAATAAAACAAAAGTTCTTTGAAGAGCTAGTTGAATTGCTTTACATAATGGATGTGATACAGAGCATGTAAGCCAATATACTTGTGCAAATGAAGGTAAAAAATGTAACACCAAGCTTATTGTACGAATATGTTTTTGGGTCATTTGGGTAACTAGCTAAATAGATGAGGCAGTATCCCTTCTATGTCACTCCTCAGCTTTGTATTTTCCAAAATTAGGTGCGTGAACATAAATGTCTCCACATTGCAAGCATGACTATACAGACTACACAGTGGCTTTGTTTGTAGTCTGTTACCATGGCAATGACCTGGAAATATAAACTTGCAGGGTATGTTTCATCAGGAATTCTATTTTATTGTAGAATTATTACAAATGGTAGTAAAACCACACATTTACCTTTACTATAATACATTTGGATCCTTTCACAATTCTCAGCATGACATGAAAACGTTTACATCTGTTGTACTTCTCCTAGCACCATCTGCTCTGGAGGACCAATCTAATTTTAGTTATCGCTTTTGTACTCTGAAAACAGGCAGATGTCTCTTGTATACATCTCACTCAGCGCAGTTACTGCTGCAGCAAAGCGGGTTCCCGAAGTGACGCTTTGCAGCATATAACCTGGCACATGAAAAACGGCGCTTCTTCTAAAGTTGTGGTTCACATGAATGCACTAGGCAAAGCTGACCTACTTCACAACCATGGATCTCCTGAATAATGTAATAAAGACAATTGGATTTGCACCAAGATATTTCTGTTCTGTGGGCACATTACATAACTACCTATGCGGGAATCCTTAACCACTGAGCTTAAGATCTGCTTTCTGCCACATACCATAGCTTCAAACACTGCATAAAAAACCTGAAGGTGGGAACACAGTCCAAAACTAGTAGCTAATCTAAGGTCACATATGTGTCATGATGGGACAAACCTTCTCATACTACAGAAAAGCCATGAACTTGAGCCATTCCCATCGCATTTAGCTTTATCCTCATTAACATACTGGAAAGTTGGCAATGTCATTTCACTAAAAATAGCAACAGTGACAAGGGAGTTTCTCTAGGCCGCATGCTAACTCTCAGCTTCTGACCATCAGCGTGCCAGATGTTACTAGTGCTAAGGTTACATAGAAGATCTTTCCTTTACAGTACACTACTGCAGTGGCCTCCCTGCATGACACAACCACTACTCTGCAGGGATCAAATACAATGCAGCACAAATGTGGAACAAATAATGTTAAGTTTTAGTTCATAAACGTGAATACAATAGACAAAAATCCCTAAAACTTTTCCTAAAAAATATAGCATTTCACAGATATAATTCCAAACTGTCTATCAGTCCTGATGTATAAAATTTCGGCTGCCACGGGATCCGACCATAAATCAGAAGCAGAGTGTTGGGCAGGACAGATTGTTCTCCTGTCTGATACTGCATTGTGCTCCTCTCTGCATCGATCCCTTCCCTTGCATTTCAAGATGAGCACACAGACACACAGACTTGCTGCCAGCAAACAGTAGCGTGAGGAGAGTAGATCTACAAGCTAAAGACAGATAAGGTCTTTATCCAAGGGAGGAAGACACAGCATAGCTGACAGTGTATCTGGTGGCTTGGAGTTAGCGGAGCTGAGAATGTAACTTATATGCATCTCATGGATCTCATCTGTCGTCTTATCTCTCTTTCTATGTGTCCGATACTAGTGAATGTTCAGAAGCTAAATGAAAGTGTAGATAAACCAGTACCCTGATAATCTAAGAACACTGTCAGCACATATCATCTCATAGCACAGAGGGATCATTTAGTGTCTGCTTAGAGAGTCCCCGCCCACACTCTGGAATCTTACACTGACCAGCCTAGGGAGTGATAGTATCTAAACAGCAATAAAACTGAGTAAAATTGTAATGTAAGGGGTTAAAAATTATCTTTATTGTGTAAATATCACTAGGGGATTGAAATTTGAGAATTTTCTTTCGTGAGCATTCCCTTTTTGGTTTATCTTTTTTATAACTGCTTAAAGCGGATGATTGTTGGGGGTGTCAGACCCCTGCCAATCACATATAGAGCACAGCAATAGTTAAATAAGGTATGGCTGAGTTTCCACTTGGAATTAGTTTGAAACACATTGCAGGCGAATTGGGCGAAAATCGTCCCCAAACACTTTTGAACAAAGTAGCAACTTGCCTTTTAACAAAACGCAATCGAAGCACCTATGTCGGTGAGACTTGTGTGGTTGTTTACAGGTTCTCTTTCATGTATTTTTCACACATGAAAATGAGTGGAAAAAATAGTAAATGTGGGCCAGTGTCACTTAAGTTTTTTCGCCAGTTTTCTGTCTGAATTTTAACTAGAAAGAACTTGTAAACTGCCTTCACATGTATTTATAAAGTGTCTGCGCCAGTTTTTTGTCGCAGCTGCACAGTGCCCGACAAGTCAGAAAAAAAATGTGCAACAAAAGAGGTGTGTTACTGCTTAGTGCGCCAAAATTCTGCAGCATGAACAAATGTTCACCCAAAAAAAAAATTCTGTCAGAGCAGTGCAGTGGGCACCAGATTCACAAAAGACCGTCATCACAATTCATGGATCAGGCGCACCCTGTAGTGATGGGAATTCCGGCTCTTCATAGTGAGCTGGCTCTTTAGGCTCTGCTCACTAAGGAGATCCGGCTCTTCTGGCTCCTGAACGGCTCCCTATTAAATATGTAACAGGGAGTCACAGGTCAGTCAATGACCCCAGTTTAAAGGGGGCCTTGTGAGCCAGTTAAGGGCGAGGCTCGACACATCACTAGTACGCTGCACATTTCACAAATAAACTATACCTAATGCAGTTTGTACAGTTTCTGATAAATGTGGGCCCATATGTATATTTACCATCAGTACTTGTCCCTATGTCAATATACAAAAATGACGTTTAAATTGGACATGGTGTCCTAGGCCATTATCCATATGTAACTGCTGCTCTTAATGGACAGGATCAATAGGGTGCGATACTACCTAGATAACATCAAGAACACCAATATTGAACCTACTTGGTAACCTATTGGATCATAGGAGTACAACAGCTGTGTATCTTTACAGATCACTTATGGGATCAAACAAAATCTTTACATACATTAGCGGTTTATCAGCCTCAGATAGCCATGTAGAATAGAAGATGTACATTCATCAATCTTGGCACAAGTTATCATGAAATCATCAACTACTATACAAAGCATAAAGCCAGAGGAGTGGTATGGGTCCCAAACTACATACGATAGATATTGATAGATTACAGGGAGAAACTACCACTGATAGTCGCATACTTAACATTGGGTCACTAACTCCTAGCTGGGCTATAACACCACTAAATCCTTAGAAGGGTAAAAACTCCATAATCCTATAACTATTCTACGTAGTTAAGATGCCCTTAAAATATAGGAGAGTGGGTTTTAGAAAGCCCACCATTCTACAATTCAGCATCAAAAAGGCAAAAAATTGTTTGAAACATTCTCTAGCAAAAAAAAAAAAAAAACACACAAAGTATCAAGGATTTGTCAGAATAATGCTGAACACATACTTTGTCATCTTACTCCGCTCCATCATTCTGTAAATGCTGCAGAATACATGGGGACTTAACTGGTCAAAATGGATTTTGATGACTGTCTGGACATATCCCAATGTAGAAATGGCCATGTAAACAGTTGGGTTCAAAGTCTTCGATCACATATTTATTTTCGATATTAATCACAAAATACCCCATCACATTATGTAACAAAAAATTACAAAATGGTCACTAAAGAAACAGTGCTACCCATCCCTGAACACACGTGTTAAGACCTAAAAGCTTGCAATAGTTTAATAGCAACACCTGTTGAGTTTTAAAATGCAATTCAAGCACATTGGGGCACATTTATCTTCCCGGCCAACAGAGTTCCTGCAATACGGAGTGTCTGACAGTCATACACTCCGGCACCAAGATCGTGTGTCCGATATCCTGCAATGTGTCTCTTCCTAGCGCAGGTCCACTGGAGTTCACCTTCTTCTTCCCGGTGTATGCAAGTGCATGTCTTGCGACACAATTTTAAAGTTAAATCCCACGTTCAGTCCAAATCAGTTGGATTGTCTGACGGCCAGCTCCCCGATTTCTGTTGCATGAAAGCCGGTGCGATTTCGCCAAATTCCGATCGTGTGCAACACAATTCCCTTCTAAATGCCTGTCCCAGCGCTGCGATCCCCGAAAACGACGGAAAACCTGAAGGAAATGCGGCCGCAGGACCCTTAGTAATTAAGACCCATTATGTGACCAGATGTCAGTGTTATTTTTTTCAGAAACGAAAGCATTTTCCTGAACGTAGCCAGCATGTCGGGCTATAGAAAGATCTACATACTAACTGCTATAATACCCCACTATAGGTCATCAGATGCCAGCAACTTGTCTCCGGGACCAATATGTCCATGTCATAAGGTCATTGTATGAAGAGCTCCTTAATGGACTGGAGTGTAATTTTGAGATCTTCTGAAGAGGTTAAGACTATGGCAGAGATTTATCATGCAGCGACATAGGATGAAAAAAAAAAAAAAAAACCTCCCCCTCCGGCACCACCGGGTCCATCAAGAGGCTTCTACGTCAGGTCCTACCAGGTGTAAAAAAAACGCAGCAGGTGAACTTTCACTTGCAAAAATTTGCCTGCTGCAGTGAGTGGGCAGGCTTGGCGCAGGAACACCCACTTCCCCGCCCACCAAGTCCCTTTCATACCCCCTTGCCATGGATATGGCATAAAATCGGGAAATAATCGCAATTGCTGGCAGTTTAACTAGAGATTGCAATTATTTCAGGAAAATAAATATTCTGAAAGGATGGACCAGCAAATCCATTGGAGGCAAGTATAAAATGTAGAGTTGGAATGACTCGAAATGCGTAGCATCTATGGATCTAATCTTGAGTTGCATACGTGCTGCATATGGCTGTCCACCGTATGCTGCTGTATATATGTGCAGTATCCAGGGAGACCAGAACCAGTGGGAGGTGCATTCTGTCAGCCAGCCCACTACAGCTTTTAAAGATGAAACACGAAAGAAAAGGCTCCATCACACAGAAGTAGCTAACCCACATCTCCGCAGCTTAGCTTCCATTATTTGAATTTGATCACATTTAGTGTAGCTTAAAATATGAAAAAAAATGTTATACAAGTCATAAGGAAAGGCATAATGGGTTCACCTGCTTATCTACTATCATTAGAATACCCTACCTTCCATATCCATCCTAAGATATATGGCTACAGAAGTTCAGCTTTACAAACAAACTTGCAAAACTTTGCCACTATGACTACATTCCTGTAAGTGTTTATATGTGGCCGCCAATTAGGAGCTGTATATAGCCTGCCGAAGCTACAGTGACAGACTCAAAGACAGGCAGGTTCTCTGCAGACATTGGGATGAGTGGCACAGAAAAACATAATGATACGAGTCCTGTTGGAAAATATATCTGTTTAATTGCAAAGATAAAAACAAGACCAAAGCTGTGGTAGCTTCAGAGGAAATTAAGTACATTAGCCAAACCATACGGATGGGTGCCTTGTCATCCAGCACAAATGTGCACAAAGCTGCTCTCTGAAATACACTGGGGAAGACTAATTGCTTTTTTCTTTTTTAGATGCAGTCACAGGGAAGATGTTCCCAGGAAAAAGGGGATTACTGATCTGCAAAGTCAGAAGTCTTCCAGTGAGGGTCCAGAAAAGACGGGCACTATGGTGTATATACACAGGTAAACAGGGCATACTGACAATATGTACACACACAATATATATGGCACTTGCAAACTACTATAAAAGACAAGCATAAAATACTATATACACAGGGAGGGTTGACACTTTCTTAAAGGAAACCTACCACGAGGAATCTACTATTAGAGCTAGATCTGATGGTAGATTCCTCTGGTTTGCCCTCTGGCCTAATCTGTAATTTAATAATACAGGAACCTCCCCCAACTTGTTAAAAACTTTAGTTTAGTAATATGTAAATTACCTGCAGAGCCTACTGGGGCGTGGAGTAGCCACAGATCAGGGCGGAGGCAGGCAGGAGGAATCTATCATCAGATCTACTTCTGATGGTAGATTCCTCATGATAGATTACCTTTAAAGTAAATCTGCCATCAAAATCAAGCAAGATAAACCAGAGACATTTACTCACACAAGTACTGAGGAAACAAGTGAGGGCGGGTGAGACAGTGTAACAGCCTGTAAAGCCAGATCACAGAAGGGTTGGGTTCACCCCTCAGGGTAAGGCCGTGGGTAACTAATGTAAGATTATTACAGTCACGCTGGCTGGATGTATGAGTAAGGGTCTTTGGTTTGTCATGCTGGATTTTGATGGTAGATTTTCTTTGACCCAACTTTACCAAGTTAACATGTAAGCTTCTAGGGAATCTGCTTATAACCAAATCTGCTTGTGTTGTAAAAGTCAGTAATAAGGCTTTCCTTGGATTTCAGTGGCCACATACATAGGATATGTGGCAGTGCAGATGCATTTAGCTGGTCAATCACATTGCAAGAAAATGATGCTTGATAAACCCTGTAGCAAACATGCAAAGGAGCACAGAAGATTTCTTGGTGTCTCAAGCTCCTTAGGGTACATTCACATGGCCGGCTGGGGGGGATGTATATGCGGCCGCAAACATGTATGGCACCGTTCCGTGGCGTACATGGAACATGCAAACACCTACGTGCAGTCTCACCAAATCTGGTACGTGTCAGGGTATTTTGTGCAAATATAAAGGAGTCTTAAGTCTTAGAAAACCCATCCAGAAATAGTCAAACTATTTATAGTTAGGTCACAGCCATCAATGACTTCATGTATAATTCATCTCAATCCTCACTATACAAACAGTTACATTGAAAACTAACCAGTAAAAGATTTATCACACAGGATAACTCACTGGAGTAGGGTCAACTACCAAGCAGAGGCCTATGCTATAAAACTAGAAGGTGATGATTGTTACAATGATTACAGAATGAGAGCTTCACACTATGAATTCCAAACCAGGATAGGGTTAACTATGATTCACATATAGGTCAGGTCATCCCATTTTGCCACCGGTGTTACAGTGACCTGCAGCAGCTAGTGGAGCATCTTGGGGAATAGGGATTACAGGTATTGAGGTCAGTCAATTTTATCTTTAACAAATCATTACTAAGATCAAGAAAATAAATAGCTGCATCACAGGCAACATGGCTAGATTTATTATATGCTTCCCAGGTCTAATACCTGCAACGCACGTTTGAATAAAGTGGAAATCATTTCCCATATTAATATAATGTATATAATTTGTGGTTCATTTAAATCGAAACTTAGCAAAAAGCTAAATTTCTTTTAGTCTAATCAAATTTTGAACCACCTTTACACATTGTGAATGGTCAAGCACTGCCCCCTTTTGCTTAGCTCCACCTGCTTAGCAGCAAAGTTATAAAAGTGGCTGAAACACATAACAAAAGTAATAAAAAGATGCCAGAACTGTGCTCGTATGTTTTATGAAAGTAAATGTCTCAATGTTTTTAAATTTTATTTGAAGGCATGTCACTTATTTAGATGAAGTGTGTGTGTCTGTCTAGGGGAAGCCCCAAATAGTAACATACGATTGGATATCATTTCATACTGTACAAAGCAGGATTCTAAGAAAAGGAATTCTGAAACTGATATTACAATGTAATTTCATGTTTTATAGAAGCATAAATTGCAGGTCCTCCTTAATGAGAGCCTGCTCTTTAGATTACCTCTTTAGATTATACTCGAGTATAAGCCGAGACCCCTAATACTGGGAAAACCTATTGACTTGAGTTTAAGCAGAAGGTGGGAAATGCATTGATCACAGCCCCCCCAGAATATTGCCAGCCTGCCCCCTGTAGTATACAGCCAGCCCAGCCTGCCCCCTGAGTAACAGCCAGCCCAGCCTGCCCCCTGTAGTTACCAGCCCACACTGCCCCCTGTAGTATACAGCCAGCCAGCCTGCCCCCTGTCAGTAGTACTCAGCCTCCTGCCCCCTGTAGTATACAGCCAGCCCAGCCTGCTTATACACAAGTATATACGGTAACCCAAATAATAGGGTAAATTTCCTTTTCTCAGCTGTTTTGATGCGCTTGAAAACGCATGTGTTTATGGAACGTGTAAATGCAGCCTAAAGGTTTCGTTTCCATAGGTGCAATGTTAAAAAAAAAATCAGTTTGTAAACTGATATGCACCTCACCGGATGGGAGTCCAAACACACTAAGCGAGTTCTCCATATTAAATTTTACTTGCATTGTCCTGCCTTCTTGTTCCTAATTGACAGGTCTCACAGCAAGGACATGCTGCTGTGTGTAACATTGAGAAAGAGCTCTGTTACATCATTGGGCATACCTGGGCAAGGGCCACGGCCCAGAGATGCCCACAAAAGGCTTTACATAAGGAATCCATGAGGGTGAGGGGTCTGTATTTAATGAATCCATAGGGTGTGAGGGGTTATATAAAAGAACTATGAGCGAGCGGTTTGGTATAATGATCTAGGGAATATTTTAGGACAGGAGACTGTTTTAGTTTGTGAATTTTGAATGCTGCCACGGGAGTTCACTGCAATGGGGCCCAGAGGCCTACTGAAACCGGAAGCCGACCCTGATCCAGCCAATTCATGTCATGTGATCAGGGTGAAGTCATCTAAGGTCCTTTACCCAGTTACATTTGCAACATCTACCCCATGCATGTATCTAATCACATGACATCACAGCATGCTTCAATGGACTTCTTCCCATCCTCCATGGAGGCCTGCTGTTTTTTTTCCTGTGATCAGATACATACATGGGGTAGATGAGCACATATAACTGGGTACGGGACCTCAGACGACATCCCGTTGGTCACATTACATGCTGAGAAAAGGCATGGGTCATTGGGAGAAGTAAATCGGAGGACACACCCCCTCTGACCCCAGGTAATATAACAAAGCTGGTTTATGGGGATGTAACGAAAACAATTTTCAGCTAAAAGAAGAGCGTCCGTTAGTTACTAGGGCACTATAGGAACCTAGTTGTATTTGTGAAAATGTGATGACATGGTTCCCTTTCAGAGTACGTGCAGCATCACAGGAACAGATACACCAATTTTTTGGGAACCTTCTCAATGCAACATAATTAAACATCTATAACTGTAAATTATAACCTGAAGAAACAAGGACTTTTCCTTAAGCTAAACATTTTAATATCGCACTGGACAAGATAAATGTGGAAACCCTTACAAGGATATATTTGAAAAGGGCAAAGTACACACTGAGGAAAACCAAAATGCAGGTCTGAGCCTCAGCTGGAGAACACTGAACATCTTGACAGGGGAGAGATGGGAAAAATAAGAATAGAAAAAGAAAAGATGACGTCAAGCACGCGTTTTAAGGATAACAGTTTTCGATGTTCAAAGCGCTGCATACTAGAACCCATCTGTCACATTTCACACAAACCCACATCTTTCCCCTGTTGCCTTAGAAGCAGGAATTCTCAGAAGTTATATTTAACTGTTACAATCCAGATAGGAGAATAGCAGCCTTTACCTCTGCTCTGTTTATTTAACCCATCAACAGGATGTTGGAAAGAGGTCTATGTGTTATATGCTCGACCAACAACTCCATGTACTCAGCCCACGCAGTCCAACCAGGAATGCTAGAGCAATCTTCCATTATTAGGTGTGTAACATTGGAGTCTATGCAGTCTATGCAGTGTCTCTGTGTATATAGCAGTATATGAACAGCATCCAACGGAGAGTGAATTGTGTGAAAATTCTGTCACCATTTGTTCAATCAGCCATGGTTTCTACAGCATGCATCTGATCGAAGATTTATTTGTACAATTTATGGCAGTGGCTTCCCCGGTTTCAGTTTTCGTGAACATTAGTGGCCGTGGCTTATTTTCCCAGCAATTTTATCAAATGCACAAAAAAAGCTCACAGGTACAGGTTAAGGAAGCCAACAAATGTGTGACTTGCTTTGCTTTGACCGTACGCATAGAATTTGTTAAAAATCTAACTTGTGCCTGTTAAATAATATAATAATAAAGCATGGTACATTTCCAGAAAGTTTGTATGGCAGCAAAGCTGAAGGGGTTTTTCCACTAAACAAGGTAACTTGATGATCGTGGGGGTCTCAATGTTGAGACCCCTACAGATCATGAGAACAGGGGGTCCGATGGGGCGCACTTGGCAATCTCTGAATGGAGCAGAACGACCATGCATGACAGTCTGCTCTACCTATCTTGGGGAGCGATGAGGGGTCCGATGGAATTACATCCGACCCCCCAGTATTCATGATCTGTGGGGGTCTCATCACTGAGATAGGGCCTATCCACAGGCCCTAACTTGTTTTGTGGGAAAACCCCTTTAAGTACAATCCAGTGGGGACCGATATACTGATCTATAAGATATTGTGGAATAACTTTTAAGTATAGGTGCTAATTCCTAGTGAATCCACACTAAAATCTGTAGCAGAATCCTAATGTAGCAAGAACGTCTTGTTTTTGTTGAAATTCAATACATTTTTGGCAATATTTTGCTGCTTCTAGGAAATAAGACCCTTTTCAGTAAAGAGGGCAAGTTGGATCATTCATTTATGACCCCGAGCAGCAACAAAGAGCAATGACATATGCATTACAAAGTCCATAGATTTCGATAGGTGCACGTCTCCATGTGTTGGCATGGTTGGGAGCTATCCTAGCAGTGAGTGGGATGTCATCAGAAGGGCACATTTAGAATTGCATCTCTTCATGTGATGATTGAACATAAGGAGTCATAGACATGTACACAAAAGGTGTCATTTCCATTCAGGCGGCTCCCTGAATGAGAAACATTGTGCCTTCAGCTCCATATCCTACGTAACAAAGGGGTTTGTAGATGGCGGCATACATTTTACTAGTCTTGCATGGCAACCCTTTGAGGCGACAATAGCTATTGATCTAAAAATGAGGCTTTGAATTGTGGAGATTTGTTGCGAGTTGTAGAATAGTACAACTCACAATATTACAAAGCAGATTATTTCCATTAGTGCTCATCAGTTATATCTCTTACATGCTATCACCACTCATCCAGTGGATAATCCTTCTTTATTCAGCAACCAGCCCCATTATCTGCCATGATGACTAGAAAGCGCTCTAGGTAATGGCGAGAGAATCCACTACATTACTGAGTCTATGACATGTATACTACACTCTGAAAACCATGACAATGTAACTCAACAGGCAACTGAACAGTTAATAGAAAAGCTGCCAGGTTTTCATTAGAAAGACCAAATTGCACCGAATGAGGCAGATCATAAATCATAAGAACAACACAGCGAGATCGCTGCCAACTTATTCTGCTCCTCCATCCCAGGAATAAAGCTTCTTCATTAACCTTGAAGGAAATGTTAACATTACAATCGGGCTCTGCTAGTATTGCATGATCTGTATACCATGTAACCCAGTCTGGGATCATGTCAGTGTAAGAAGACATGGGTCAGCCATGAGAAAAGAAGCAAGACATAACAGCGACAGGAGAAGTGCCTATAGCAAGCTCGCAATGCATTAATGTATTAGATCATGTCACCAGCGATCAGTCACTGGCGCTGACTGTACCGTGCTCTGCAACATCCATCTCACCATTACAATAAATCTCTATCAGGAGATCAATGTACCAAACAAACTACATGAAGAATGCGCCCGCAAGCCTTCACCATCAATTTCTTACCTATTGTAAATCAATGCAAATCAAAAAGCTTGTCTTATGCAGCAAGAAAACACTAGTCGCCCCTTTGTCACTGTATCCCACCCAGATAGATATACAGACACACAGAAAATGAAATGCTACTTCTAGGACAGATGCGGCAGGCTGGCATTTCATGGGGATTTTGTGAACAATGTAAAAGACAGCAGTGACCGACCACAAGATGGACACTAAAGGTGCAAACAAACCCTATGGACTTTTACTGGGTCTGGCAGATTTAAATCATTATGCCCATCATTTTACTGAAAAATCTTACATGTCTAGCCCTGGTGTACGGAAGACATATCAGCATGGAAAATGTCAGTCAGAAGCTCATGGGTTGGACCTCCAAGTTCAAGCAGTTACACACAAGCCTTTGTCCACCATTCACAATGCCAAGTGCTCTGGAGCGATGAATGCTCCACCATCTGGTAATCTCACCAACATGTGGCAATGGGGAATGCCAGAAATACAATTCCTAGAAAGTGCAGAGTTTGGTGGAGGATGAATAACAGCCTGGATCTGGCTTTTTATTGCCCGGCCTGGGAAACCTCAATACCCCAGCAAATAATAACCTTCTGGAAAGGTCTCCTGCAGCAGGACATGTCCAGATACATAAACCATGTTGCCAAAATGTGGTTTGCCAGGTGTGGAGAGGTCTCCGCAAATCTACAAAACATATTAGGGATACCAGTAGGACCACGCTTTATTAAATGACACAGAGCATGAACTAGTTTAGGCAATGGCATCCATGAAAGGACCGTAAAACAGAGAAGCAGAGCAGGATGACATTTCCATTGGACATGATCAATATAGAAAAGCTACTCCTATTGAGTAGAGAGAGACTTTTCCTGAAAAAAAAAAAAAACACACTCCCTGGAAGAGCAAAGCAGGTAAATATAAGTATTTCATAAAAAGAACTGACAACTGACGTGTCCTGGGGAGGAGGAGATGACTTCTTCTCCCTCCATAGAGAACAGCATGCTCTATCTTTTGTGGTGTACGACACGGATCGGTGTCACACCGCCAGCGGGCCGCCATTGCCGTCTATGGGGCCGTATATGTACGTCCCCCCCAGTCGGCCATGTGAGTGAGCCCATAGAAAAAGCAGGGAAGCACACTACAGATTATAGGCTGCCATAGAAAAGTATTATAGTGCATACAGCTGTTCCAATGGAAAGTATCTACCAAATTAGTCACATGTGCAGCAAACACATAGAATATATCCTAAAAATATGGATAAAAAAAAAAAAATAGTATAGAAGAGTACGCTCTTCTCTTATTTATTCTTACCTCTTATTCTGTAGCACCAGTAACGCCAGAGCTATCCCTTGCACAATTACCTGCAGCATGTTATAGAACTATTGCTTGCACCATCTTGCAGTGCGATTACTTGCACCATGTTGTAGCGCCAGTATGTGTGCCATGTTGCGGCACTATTACTTGCATGGCTCCCTGCAATGATCCAACAGACTGGACTGGACATTCTATACAAAACCAATGAAAGCGTTTATAGTGGAAGTGTCTGCAATGTATTACAACATGGGCTAATTTTACATATGTTGAAAAGATGGAGCTCTCAGACTTTGAACAATGGGCTGCTGGAAACTCAAAGCGTGGTCCAGTTATGCACATCCGGAATGATAGCGCCTCCCTTCCTCAGCTAAAAGGGTCAAGTAGGTAATGTTAGAACAATGCTGAAGAATGAGCAGTGTGGTCCCTATGGCTCCCCTCCATGTGACAGCTAGAACTGGAACAGAGCTTGAACACTCTGCGCAGAGACAAGGCATGTCAGCTGAATACCAAATGTGTTTTCATGTCTAGCACAGATGGACTGCCAATAAATTGTAAAAGGCAGACACTATTCATATTATTCAGAGCCCAGATTCTTAGCATATTTCTATATTTTTATCCCTCAGAGAGGCTCTTTAAAAGTAGATTCAAAGCTAAAAATAAGTTATATAACACAGCCCTAGTGCACAGAACATCACATCTATATTGCAGCTTCACATCTATTTACAAGCGATCAGATCTCCGAGCTGTTGGAATAACTAAAAAACACCCAAAATAAACAGCTGGAGGAATGGGATTCATTTACACGTACTAATCTCAAAATATGTCTAGCGTCTCCAACCACTATTATGACTGCAACGCATTTCTGACATCAGACAGAAGGCGACATTTTCACTTTTTCTATTAACCACTGGCTGCCTGTCAAAGCTGTAATATTCTCTATATCCAAATATCACCACCAGTATATTACATCAGAGTTCATTACATTTAGGTGCACCGTTAAAGGGCTAAGCCCAACTGCCTGCTGGGATATGGTATCACAGTGACTGCTCTCTGGGATCCCTATTGGTCTTAGTACAGTAAGCGGCTAGGCTACAGATAGCACAAGGCAAATAATGTATGTAGCCTTAGTTTAGGACTGTTTTTACTACCCTCAGCCCTTTTGTGCAAAGAAATATTGCATGGCATTGATCAAGCCAATGGGGCAGGTTGCAGGAGGTACCAAAGGCCCACAAAGAGGTTTCCAGGCCATCAATAAAATATTTATGGGTTAAGTCTCCAAAGCCCAGCACCCACACAGATCAGATGTACGGTACTTGGAATCAGGAATCTCCATTCCCTGTGTTTAGATCAGACCAGACCAGGTCAGAGCAGAGCTGTTGCATTTTTTGCTAATCAGCTCTCAAGTACATAGAAGGCAAGTCAGGTAAATACAGCAATCACAAATACTGTATTACCTTGACCACACTAAGGCTCCTTTCCCACCAATGGGGAATGGTGAAGATCGCCGGCCGGCTGTATGCAACGCACAGGTCCTTGCCGAGGCGTAACATATGTGTGTATGAGAAACAGGCCTCAGTGTATGCATGTATATGGTTTTTGGAAACCAATGGCTAACTTTAGCACAGCTTTACAGCTAACCCTGGGTCAGGTACATCAGCCAATCGATCAGAGAAAGATGTGATAAGTATATTGGCAGTAAGGAGCAAGGCACGGAAACATCCCATAATAACATAATTAAGAAGGCTGGATGTTCTTGAGCTGCTCAGTGGGTGATATGCGCTTACAGATGGATTAATGGTCACAGTGATATCCTGAAAATATGAAATCAAAGGGAAATAGGCAGACTGCAAATGACTTCCTATTTCTTCCATTAAGATAAATTGTAGCAACAACTGGACTAGTTCATTTCAGACGCTACAGATTTACACTCAGCTACTTCAAATTGTTGGCACAGAATATTCTTCCTTAAAAATATTAGGACATTTTCTCAGCAGAATTATTACAGTAAATAGTTATATCATGCTATAACTGACCACAATTATCATTGACAACATATTACAGATTTTGTTACACCATTGTGTGTAAATTTACCCTAACCCCAATAAACAACCAGGCTACAACAGAAACAATTTAAATAAAATATTGTTCAGATGCAAAAAAATAAATAAATCTATACATCCTGAATTCCCACGATGACAGGTACAAAGCCAGAATATTAAAATTAGGAGGTTTTCTTACAACAGAATTTAGTGCACATATATTTATTACTAGAGTGCAAAGGACAGGCCATAGAGTGTGAAGAATTGGAAAAAATTGGGGAAAAGAATTGACTCGAGCACATCTATGCTAGAACAAATTTCATTCTAACCCCAAATGTGATAGATACTCTACTAATTCCTGACCAGTAATCTGTACTGTGACTCTGTGCTGTAACACAGCATCATACACAGTCTTCTTACTGCAGGATATAGTCCCTAGTCATTTAAAGGTTAATAGAGGCAGCATTGGATTAACTCCAGCATTAGGGTCACGTGGAAGTGGATGATGGAAAACAGGCCAGTACAAGACAGCAAAGAGCCTTTCCCTTTTAGGGTCCTAAATAATCCACTGCAGATATGTCATTAAGGGCAACAACTTATGGCCAGCCAACTTTCCTCTACACAGGTACCATAGGATAAAGATGTACAGGTTCCCTAAAGACAAGTTGTATCATACACAAGACCGTGCCATTAGCCCAGTATCCAAAGGTCTACGATGGACATTTCTGTAACATCTTTGTTGGCAAACAAATCAAACCTACGTCTTGCTAGGCCAAGCATCTCCATCCACCATAGTACTCCAACGTCATACCTTTTCCAGCTTAGTTATTCTGAAATAAGGTTCAGGGTCATATGACACTGTATAAAAAAACATCATGTTTGAAGCTTTTCCTGAAAGGTTATTGATCAGTCAGACATTTTCAAATAGCACATGAATTTTACACACCAGATTGAAGGCGCACGAGAACATCAGGGTAACTATTATAGAGACTTTACCATAATAGGTATACGAAGATTTGAGATACTGAACGGGATGATAGGAGTTTCAGGACATGATGCTGGGTTAGGGTCTCAAAACTTGCTTCAAGGTTTCCTTTAAATAAAAAATATATTATTTAAAGGGACCATGTGAGCAGGTTTTAGGGCTCCGAGTTATACTGTAAAACTATACATCAAAGTATGGTAGCAGGCCACAATGACCAAAGAAAATCTCAATCAAGTGTAAGAATAGAGGCAATTTCACAGCGTACATGCAGGAAGGTAGCATTTGTCAGCTGTCACACAGTGCAGTAATGTATGGGCAGAATATAACCTGGAGCTGCCCGGGAATAAATCACAGGCTCCAATCCCTAAGGAATAGCAAGGTCCATACCTTAGAGAACATACATTCCTGCATGCTGTATAGTACTGGGCTGACAGGGCAGGGGTGTCCTTATGTGTTACACAAGCTTCCCTGCATTAGGCAGAGAACATGTGCTATTCAGTATTGTGCCTGAAGAGACTTTATAGGATGAGTGCAGCCATTTCCATCAGCACAAATTTACTGCTCTACTTGCGCCAATTAAAAGTAGCAGTAAATGCACAGACTATTAGCGAGGCAAGGCGATAGACGTATGCTGCAGTGTATGAGACATATCATCATCTATAGCCCAGATTGTTAGAGATTGGCTATACCCAGACATGATTAATCACAAATTACAAGAGGACACTGTTTCTTCATGATAAAAGAGAACAATCTGTAGGATGGTGACACCTTCATATCCCTTTATCTATTCAATGAGTCCTGTACAGTGACAACCGTATGCCGTTGACAAGCTCACTTTAAAAGGTCATCTACCACCAGGATGAAGGATTGTAAACCAAGCACACTGACAGACTGGTGTGCGCCCCCACTGGCAGAATTCTCTCTTTTAATTCCCAGTTTGGCAAATTAATGTTATTGCTTGTACCATGAAATACAATACAATTTCCTAATTCCTCACAGTTTTCTAGATTTCTACTTGCTGTCATTCTATAGGAAGCTTCTATGTTTACATCCAGTGGACAGAAATCTGACCATGGTCACACAGGTGCACGGCTCGTTATATCAGAGAGAGTAATCAGAGCTGTGTGATATAACGAGCTGTGCACCTGTGTGACCATGGTCAGATTTCTGTCCCCTGGATGTAAACATAGAAGCTTCCTATAGACTGACTGCAAGCAGAGATCTAGAAAATATGAGGAATTGATACAGAAAGTATATTGGAAATGTGTGGAAAGCTTTTAATCAGTCAAACAATATCAATTACTTGTTGAATCAGGAATACCCCTTTAAGCTTTCTATGCACTTTTTTTAAAAAAAAACTTTAACAATTATACAAATAAACCTGAGGGGCTGCAGGCTCCATTAACACCTATGGATCGAGGAGCCCTCAAGCTCATTTGCATAATTGTAAAAGACCTTTTTATGTAAAAACCAGGGCATAAGAAGCTAAAAGAAGATCCTGCCAGAGGGCACACACCAGTATGTCAGTGTGCTTGGCTTGCAATCCTTGACCCTTGTGGTGGATGTCCTTTAGTAAATTTCAGACTGTTATTAATACAAGAATTCTGGTGCAGACAGCTTCATACATATCTACATGGGTCTGTAAAAATGTGTGTGCGGTTCTTTTTTTATCCCTCTATAATGATGCTGGACAACCAGGTTTATTTCTGTCTAATTATTTTTGGTGTATCATTGTGCTCTGGTAGTTCAAAACATCCCCCAATATCAGATAAAGGGGCACATTTACTTACCCGTCTGGGGGAATTCACAGTGCATTGTCCCACGATCATTCACATTGCCGCGAATCACTAAGATTGTGCGCCCGATATCCTGCATCTGTCGCTTCCCCACTCGGGTCCGACAGAGTTCACGTTCTTCTTCCTGGTGCATGCAAGTGCTTGATCTTGCAACACAATTTTAAAGTTAAATCCTGCGCTCAGTCCGAATCAACCCCCCCCCCCCCTCCGATTTCTGCCACATGTAAGCCATCGCAGATGCGCCAAAATCCGGATCGTGTGCGACACAATACCCAGTTAAATATCTGTCACAGCCACACAAAACTCGAAAACGTCGGGAAGTCCGACAAAAGTGCGTCCGTGAAGCCTTAGTAAATAAGCCCCAAAGCAATTCACAGTGCGGATCCATCTTGATGGATTTCATTCTGCTAACATTTGATACTTTCTAGACACAACCAATATGATATCAGACCTTTTGTGCTATATATTGACCCTTTCCATTCTGTATCCATGTATATATACATCAAAGGTAATGTGGTACTTAAGGAATACATGTACATCAAATATAAGATGACCAAGAGACTGAAGGGAACAGGACCGTCAAGTAATCTTAATATTGCACAGTATTAGTGGGAATTGAGAACCAGCTGCTTGCCGTATCGCCCTTGTAATGAGGAGGAATGAAAAGAAAAGAGAGCCAAGCAGAACCAGAACGAGTTTATAAGGGATTATCCCTGAGGTCGCTTAAGACATACAGAGAAGGGAAGAAAAATCAATCATCTTCTCAAGAGAAGGAACTAAGTAGACAAGACAAAATTAGACAGTCTTCCCATTAATGGAGCGGCCCCACAAAGATCAGAACACTGACTGCTGATGTAGTTTATAGATTGTAGGATAACAAGGCGCACTCTCATTACTTTCCTTCTCTGTACCACACGTAACAAATGGTGGGCTGATGTAAACAAAGTTATATAGAATATTTATGTTCAATAAGTCAAATATGATTTGTTGTTTTTACCCAACCTAAAGTGTTGATCAGCATCAGCACCTAGTGTGAATGCAGTGAATATTTCTGATTTATACTGCCTAATACAGATTGAAATAAAGGAATCTTTTTTTTAAAGAGACAACATCACCAGATTGTACTGCATTAAACAAACACTCCCCTTGTAATAGGCTATGAAATGGTCTTTCTAGAATTACTTAAATGAAATCTCCAGGAATACATGATAATGCTCTATGGTGGGGAACGTCAAGGAGCTACAGCTTGAAGGCAAGTCCAACCTATGTAAAGAAATAAGAGTGCCAAGCTTCTACCTCAAGGATTCAAGATGATCCCATTACTCACAAAGATAAGTATTTTATAGCGCTGCAAATAAACAATAAAAAAAAAAAAGTTATCCTCAACCTGACTCCTACTATGCTCCATTTCTTTGTTACTGTTCTCACCGGTTTCCCCGATTCGCTGGTCCGGTTTTCCCTCTTGGAGACTTTATTGATGAGAACAGATCTATAGCGTAGATCACCCATGGCTCAGATTAAGATTAAAAGTTGTTTTATTATACTCACAAAAGGTGATTAAAATAGTGCTTATTATAAAATCAGTGAAAACATTAGCCAGAGAACAAACAACCTTGTGTTCTGCCGTAAGGCAATATAAACAATGGCTGGTGGAATGTTTATAGTGGAAATCCCCATAGAGAGTAGGCTGCCATCTTCTTTTAAATTCATTGTAGCAAGGCTTTACATGATGTTATTTGTTTAAAGATTTGAAGAGTGTGATTGGTAGAGGAAATTACAACCGCTTGGTTGAAGTCATATGACTTTTTATTGGCTCATTTTTGTGGCGGGAGTTTGAAGCACTGGATTCTCTGTACGGCGATTAGACCCAGTAAAAGCCCAGGTAATTCAAAGTAAATAATGAAAACCTACTTGTTAGTGTTTTAAAACATTATCGTGAGAAACTATGTAACAAAATGTTTGTAAATAGGTTTTTTTTTTATATAATTTCTGTAGAATATATAGGGACAAGAAGCCAGAGACATGTTCTGTTCTCTTCAATATAGTCTCCGAGAGCAAAAAGGACCGGTGAAAGGTATAGGAATTCCTGAGACCAAAGAAATATAGTCAGGTCGAGGATTGCTCTTTTATTGTTTAATTGTTTAACACTAAAAAGTACTGATTTACTTATCTGCATGAGGAATTGTAATCAGCTTGAATCCTTGAGGTAGAAGCTTGGCATTCTATGTGAAATACCCTGTTTCCCCGAAAATAAGACCGTGTCTTAGATTAATTTTTGCTCCTAAAGAGGCACTAGGTCTTAGAGAAGTTGATTTTTTGTTAATGTAAATTCTTGTTCATGGAAAAATAAGACTTCCCCTAAATATAACATTCTTATTACTCATGCTGTATTTATTGTGACTCCATTTCTATAAGAATCATTGGCCCCAATCTCTCATGTTAGTAAAAGCACTTTCCATATTTGACCCCTTCTTATCCTGTAGCTTGTGGTATCACATTTTAAGCACAACAGCCAGTGATTTCATTCCATGAATTGTACCCTATGTCACAACCTTCTGCAGCATCTAAAAGATCTCCTAATACTAATGTATGGCACGCGCAAGGGGGGGGGGGGGAGATGTAGTAATGGCTGCCGTTAGGTCTTATTTTCAGGGGAGGCCTTGTATTTCTAAGCCTGAACTAAATTTTACTAGGTCTTATTTTCAGGGGATGTCTTTATTTTGGGGGAAACAGGGTATCCTCCATTTATCTATATAGAAAAAAAATCTTCAAAGTAATATGCACATGAGAAGAGAAGAGTAATTTTGCCCTCAAATTAGTCAAGTGTCGATTCAGCCCCATCTTCAGTTCCATAGCATCAATGTCATATGAAAGATAAGAATCTGATCTTTCAGATTGCATCTGTGATCTACAGAACCAGAGATGCAGGCAGTTACATACAGATGCAGACAAAGATCCAATTTCCGCATTTTGTTCCCTTCCTAACTGCCTAAATCTCTAACTGGGATTAGAAAGTTGAGATTTTTATCTTTAAATATGCCACCAAATGTTTTAAGGTACAATAGAATGGAAGATTAGGGCGTCTGAAGTGAAGATTCCCAGTTCTCTTGGGGTGCTGGAATGCACATTGTTCTCTGCTATAATGTTTTTTTTAAATGTTTGACACAAATTCGACAAGACTCATTCTAGCTAAAATGGGGTGAAAATGTTTACAGAATTCTGGTGTCAAAAAGAGCACAAAAAAGTTGTCTGATTTTTCTGGCATAAACTAAGCTAACTAGCTGGACTAGACAGTGTTATACAGCACTGGATTTACCATCTAGCATCAGACAAAAGAAAAGCTGTTGTATGGCATAAAGCAAATGATAAATTCTTTCTACGCGCTTTTGTACGCTTTATCTCTGATGCCTATTTTGGCGCGGACATATCTCAGTACATAGTTCCTAGACAGAGACACAATGTCCACACAGTTGGATTACAATTGACCCTTAGCCTGAATTTATTTTTAATTGTATTTTTGCAGTGAACTGTTAAAAGCAGAACTTATATTTATAGAAAAGTTTCTGGGAACCAAAATAATTCATGAAAGTTGCCAATTCCCTTACATCTGCCAGTATTTAATGGAAAACTATCTATAAGTGACATAATGCACAGTATAAGAATGAAAAAAAATGACTTTATGACATTAAGATACCTTGCATGACTAAACTGCTTCAGTCACTCTTACTAGGCATACTAGAAGTGGTTTGTATCATGAAAATAATCGGCTCGGTATAGATTTTACATGAGAGATCCCCTCTCCTGATCAAACAGAATAGTCCGTCCGCTTTTATGATTGGGAGGGCAAGCTCTTTGTAGATTTGTGGCAGATGATAGCACTGGAAAAGAATGATAGCATGTTTTACTCCACAGCAATCTCATTTGAGGCAGGAATAGTATTATGGGATTCCCCTTCCCTTTGTGTAGTGGAGGCCATTCCTGCAATTACAGCTTTTGGCCACTACCCAACGCCGGCTGCCTCCCTCTCACGGTCCATGAGGGGTATTTTATAGGCATCACCAACTAAATATTCCGGTCACGGCCAAATATCTTCTCTTGTAATCCTGTCTGTGATGTAAATAAGGTTACTGTCTATAAGTAAGCTAGCTTCCTTTTAAAGAGAGCCTGTCAGCATGATATCACATGCCACGATAATGACATGCTGCTGCAGGTCCCATTATACACAACTATATATTTCAATAAGATTTCTGCTGTGTTTAGTTTTATGGAGAAATCAGGTTAAGAAAAGGTACCCATCTCTATTTAACCTTTGGAGCTCGAGTCATGGAGTCACTGTTGCACAACCCACCTGCATGACTTTGGACCCAGAAGTTTTATAAATGTGTATTCTGAAAATTAACCAGCGGATATGTCACTCAAATACAGATTTGTGTTCCCAACTCGTTCTATCCGATCCACCCGTTATTATCATTATAAATACTAATGGCATATCCTGATGATGGTCTATCTATAAAAATTCCTTCTTAACCAACCATACAATGGTGTGCCCTGCATATCCTTGCAGTCACATAAGTTAAGAGGGTAACTAATGCTTTGTACCCTGAAGACCAGGAGTACAAGGTTGAATGTACAATAAAAGAAAACAACAAGTCATTCTTTACCAAGAGACAACATAACTGGAAATAAAATGATGAATTAACGGTCATGCTCCACAATGAAAGTTCACTTTTAGTTCACAAACACTGGGCTAAAGAAAATGTTTTGTTCTGGGAAGACTGAATTCAAAACTATGAACACAAAACACGTATTAGAATGGGTTTATAATCCAATTTAAATGTAGCGGTCATCTCAAGTAACACTTTACGTAAGCTGTATTTATCACCAGTGCCCCCAGATTTAGCTTCAGAGATTTTGGAGACTAGCAGCATTTAAGTATTTATCACATTGAAATAGGGCAATAGTGCTCCCCTATTTGTCAGTAGTGCCCTGATAAGCAGCAGCATGGAGGACATTATTCACTAGTCGTGAGCAGTGTAGCTGTGAATGCAGCAGGAAAACATTAATACGGTTAGCTGTAGTACGTGTAGACTGCCTGTGTGTTTAGGCCCTTGTCTCCCTCTTCATCTACAGCTGTTTAATCCTAATCCTCTCTACATAAACTTATATGGGAGGCAGAGGAAACACTCGAAGACCTTTAAAGGAAACCTACCACTGCTTGCATGATGAAATCATGCAAGCAGACCACCCTGTAGGCTACTTAATGCTGATGCTGGCACATAGTTTAGTTAGGCTCGGCGAACTTTAGTTGAGCTAAAAAAAAAAATTTCTTACATATGTAAATGAGCCCTCCGGTGCTACCCTACGGCATCTTCGGCTGGCGATGGCTTCTGATGTTTAATTATTCCAGCCAACTTCAAATTACCCTCCTCCTTCAGGTGCCGAGAGCCGTGACGGCAACAAGCTCTCGGCACTTATCGCGCATGCGCAAACACTAAGTCTCGGACAAGCGGCCGGCGATAGGTGCCGAGAGCTTGGTGACGTCACGGCTCTCGGCACCTGAAGGAGGACGGGTAATTTGAAGTTGGCTGGAATAATTAAACATCGGAAGCCATCGCCAGCCCGAAGGTGACGTAGGGTAGCACCGGAGGGCTCATTTACATATGTAAGAAAATCGTTTTTTTAGCTCAACTAAAGTTCGCCGAGTCTAACTAAACTATGCGCCGGCATCAGCATTAAGTAGCCTACAGGGTGGTCTGCTTGCATGATTTCATCATGAAAGCAGTGGTAGGTTTCCTTTAAGCACACACAAAAAAAAAAAAAAATAAATCAATGTCTTCTCTGCCCTTCTTAAAGTGCGCCAACCAAATGTGGCTGAAGCCTCAACCAGTTCCCATCATGATTTTAGTCATTACAGAATGAGTTCTGCTTGTAAAATAACGACTATTTGGCCACACAATGTTTCAGAACTCTCAGTATGTGAATACACAATATTATTACATCTCATCATTGCTTGATTTACAGTAAGCAAAGCTTGTTGATCCAGCATCGCCTTTTCCAGGACCGAAATACATGAAGGAGAAGTATTGCTTGCATGAATAAGAAACATGAAGCACCAGAGGACTTTTAAGAGTCAAAATATTGACATTTTTGCATGTTTTCTTTTTCCTTATGTAGCAACACAAAACTGATGAATAAACTTTACTGACAACGCAAGAAGGAAAGTATTGCCAGAGGTAATGAGAATTAATACACCATGTTCCTGCAGAAGGAAGCTGCCATTATAAAACGAACACTTAAAGGGAACCCTGTTGGCATAAAAATACAGGGTAGTCAGTATGTTATAGAGAAGGAGCAGCTGTGCTGACTTATGTATAGTTTATACATCATGACCTGTATTTACCTGCTTAAAGGGAACCTGTCACCAGTGTCATTGCTTCTAAACCACCAAACATAACTTATAAAGGGTCGTAAACTGTTTGGCAGCCATGTCTTTATAAACTGCTAGCAATGCCTTCATCCATAAAAATAATGTTTTCTTCTTGTACAGCTACTGTCGTGGCCATGTACTTGCTAGATCAGCTGCCACAACGTGCATGAGCACAAGGTAGAGTGGCCGATGCAAGATATTTGGAAAGGGGCTGTGGGAGGACAGGGGGGTGTTGAATATCAGGGGCAGGGCAGCTATCAGCTACACTGATAGGTAGCTGTACAAGAATACAACATTTTTCCAGATGAAGGCATCGCTGGCAGTTTATAAAGACATGGCTGTAAGGTGGTTAAAAGCGCTGGTGACAGGTTCCCTTTAATGAATGCTTAAAAATTTAACAATGCTTTTTACTAAAATTGTAAAATAATAAATAATAATAATACCGGTGAAATTAATTTATGAAGCTCCATCAAATTCCTTAGCACTTTCTGGTGAACATATACATATAAGACATTACAGAGTAATAACAGTCATATGGAACAATAGCAATGAGGGCTCGGATGAGAAGGTGACAGAGGTATAAGAGCTGCTATAATGGTCAATCCTTTTTATACAAGGGAATGGACTAGTAATAATTTAATAAATTAAAAATGCTGCTGCTTGAACCAATCATCAGCTGCTTACTTATATACAAAGTCCAAAGTCAGTGGGAGAAGAGAAGCATTTTCTGGATAACAGACATGGGGAGTACCCAGAATTGGTTGATAAAGAGTTTAAGTTGCATTGAGTTAGCGAGTGTGATAGTCCTGCCTAAATAAATGGGTTTTAAAGAGCATATTTGAAGCTTTGGGGGTTGGGTATTAGTCAAATAAACCGGGGTAGGTTATTCCAGAGACTGGAGCAAGTGACACACAATACCAATTCCATGGTCCGTTAGGTTCCCAGGAATCGGTAATCCATCTATTTCAAATATACCCCTATTTGATAACCCAACTGAATATCCCCCCTTACTCTTTAAGTATCTGTAGGGAAATCACACCTTTAATTCCTGGACAAACTTTTTACATCAAAATCTGGTTTTGCCAGTAACATGTTATAGAGCATGAACAAGTGAGTGGATGCATATATAGGGGGGAACAGGAATTGTGATTTCCCCAAACCCCATTCCAGATCAAGTGGGGGTTTTGAATGGGCTATGAGGCTGCAGAACACTATAATGCCCCATTACATTTAACAGTTTCCTTTAAATTGATTGATGCTGCAAGGTGCATGCGTGCGCTGCCTTTTTAGTCTTGAGGCAGATAAGATCAGTGAGTGTCCCAGCAGTTATTATCCCGGTTGTATGCTACTAGATACTGGACTACACACTTCAATAACTCTCTTACTTTACCCAATCATGAATTTTCTTGCATGGATTCTAAAATAAAATCCAAAACCACTGAAGTGCACTGTTTTTTTTTTTACAACTCAATTCACATAGACATTAGCAAGAAACAGATGACACTGTCCTCCCAGCCTTATATCAGACACTGCAAAACAAACTTCCGTAAATACTGAATTTGTAATTCCAGGCTAACAAGTCCACATGACTATGACATTTACAATTTGATGAGAGTTTCGTTTCAGAGAGGCCTTGGAAATATAAATTCATGTGGAGAATTTTTACAATGTTTTTCCTGTCTTACTCATACAGTATAATCCGGCTCCTTATAAGGGTGATGTTATGGTTTTGTACACCTCACAGGCAGTGGGAGCGGCGTGTGGCCTTGTGCGTAACAAGAAATATGGTAACTATTACACCATGGAAATTCATTGCTCAATAAACTAAATTTTAAAGTAACAAAAAATAATATAGGAAATAAAATAAAAAAATTCAGGTGGTGTAGTTATAACCCTTTTTTTTCAATTCTGACACATCACATGTGTTCCTATAGCTGTACTTGGATCTATATTTAATTATTTCCAGTGTATACTTATGATTTCCACTGGTTTTACCCAAATATAATTTCTTATCAATTACTTATGTTAGGAATTACAGTAATCTATATATTTGTGCACACATTAACCAATGAATCATTTGATCAGGTCACATTATCAAATCTGAACCGTAAATAATTCAACATATCAATACTTTGACTATTGACTTTTTTTTGTATCGACTCAACTATAGTGAGGAAATGGCCAAAAGCGGCCTCTCGGGTAATATGACCAATCTTCAGTTCAGCACAAGCTCTTCTCAATTCTACACTTATTCTTGCGGTTGGAGACATATTTCATTACAGAAAAATCTAGAGAGCTTAGTTTGCTATGAACAATTGGCTCAGTTCTACAATCTATGTGCCTAAAATCCCTTCCCACATAAATCTTCCTTGGGGAAAATGAGAAGAAATACCCAGAACTACTTACTCTGAAATGATTGAAATCCAACCTGTGCCTCACAGAGCAAGTCCTCATACTGTAGGGCCGTGCTGGATAACTACAACACATTTTCATTTCTCATTTTTTGTGCATAGATTGAAGTGCGCATGTCATTTTTCAATATCTTATACTCATGAGCATAACAATAGTCAATTCATGTTTCCGGTTACCTCTAAAAAATATTTAGAGGTATTAAAAAAAAACAAAAAACAAAAACGATTAGATCATGGATTGACAAAGATTGGATACAATCCTTCCTGCTGCAAATGGTTAAAATTCTCTGTTATTAAAAATTGTAGGTCACAGGCAAATCATTTCCATTCCTTTCAATATGACATTCTTACCTATCGTAGTTGGCTTCCTTGCACAATTCTTATAAGATATGTCCCCTATACATAGGCATGTGTCACACACATAAAAGCCCTCATATGGTTCCTGTAACGCTCTAGGAATTGTCCATTTGTTTATCAAATGCTCTCTATCCCAAGATGTACTTTTTCTATCATGCCAGGTTATTTCTATCATGCCAGGACAAAGAGAAATGAGGGTGATCCTCTGGACTTCATGGAGGAATTCACAGCACAGCGTTTGCATATGATCATATGCTAGTTACTACAATGTGTTAACCCAGGGGTCCTCAAACTGCGGCCCGCGGACCGTTTCTTTCCAGCCCCGTCATCATTGGCGCTCTTGGTGCGGCTGCGCCGCCCCCCGGATGCAGATTTATTGGAAATGGCCGCTCGAGCACTATTACTGGAGCGATGTGGCCAGAAGACAACCCCGGCGCACATCGCTCCATGAACTAGGCTGCGCGGCCCTTCCTGTCTGGCCGCGGCAAGAAGATAGAAAACGCGGGAGCCAGAAGGAGCCAGAGGTGAGTATAGGATTTTTTATTTATTTATTATAGAGCAGTAAAAACATTGTGCCTCCCTGGGGCCCAACTTATAAAACAATTCATTGTGGGAGGCTTCATATGTAATAATTAATGATGGTGCGGGGGGAAGCATATGTAATAATGATGGTGGGGGGAAGCATATGTAATAATTAATGATGGTGGGGGGGAAGCATATGTAATACTTAATGATGGTGGGGGGGAAGCATAGAAAATAATTAATGGTGGGGGGGGATAGGAAATAATTAATTATGAGTGGCAGTCTAGTAATTAATAGGGTGGGGGGAGGGAAACATATTCAATAATTAATGGAGAGGGGTCCCAGTATATTAAATAATTAATTAACCCAATTAATTAATTCATTGGGCAAATATACAAAATAGTTCACAAAGGGGTTCAGTATATTAAAGAGAACCCGTCATGCAAAATAACCCCCCTAAACTAAATATATTTTCATAAACTGCCATTAGAAAGCATTGCCTCTATCCCTTCATTGTCCCTCTACATGCCTGTAAACCTAAGCAATGAGGTCCTAAAGCTGTATGCAAATGACCTGTTAAATGTCCAATGAAGCATTAGCATATTCAAGCTGTCCACCTTATTCATGAGTGGGAGGCACAGCCACACCCCCAGTGCATGACTGACAGCCTGTATAATGATGTGCTTCCTGGTGCTGATGGCTACACCCCCTGCAGCCTGTGTGCGCATGTGTGTGTGTGTATAGGAGAGATACAGCAGCTCCAGGCAGCCATGTTACAGCAGAACATGTCAGATTGATGTGTAGCCGATGTCTGTGTCTCTCACCTGTATATTAGGAGGATGCAGCATGTCAGCAGATGCAGCACACACACCAGCAATGCTTTACTATACATTACACACAGACATGAGCAGGGGGAGGGGAGGGGTAACAGGGGTGACATCACTGCCTCTGACCATGTGACCAGCCTCATTTACATGATAAAAAATAGATGATTTTACAATGAATAATGTATGAAATAACTAGATAAAGGCTGGGATGGATCCTGCTGTTGGAGCTGCTCCAACAGGTAGTAGTGACAAGACTAAGTGACAGAGACCTGATGACAGGTGTCCTTTAAATAATTGAGGGGGGAGCCAGTGTATTACAGATGCGGTCACATGTACCGCTAATTATTTTTAAACTTTAGTCCGGCCCTCCAACGGTCTGAGAGGGACAGTGAACGGCCCCCTATGTAAAAATGTTTGGGGACCCCTGTGTTAACCTAATGACTGTAACAGAGATTTCCACAAAAGGATAAGGATTTACAAAGGGGTTAGATTCAATCTTCATTGCCCGGGTATTATTGCTGATACGGGGGGGAAGGGGATATCTGAGAAACTGTAGAGGTCCTCACAGACCATTACAACAGAATCGAATGACCCAAACTCACACCATAGATCTCTAGGAGTCAGAAGTCACACCTGTAATACACATGAGCAAAATTATCATTTTATTCTTGCAATTTTTGCAAGAGCAAAAGTACAATTTCCTCTCTAATATAAGCCGCATGATATCATACTGTACATTCAGCAACCTAATGTAAAGGAACATGCAGGAAGATTCCCTACACTATATTCTCTTGACAGCATCCTCCATTACCTTTTCATATACAGATATTTAGATTTTCCTTTCAACAGCTTAAAAAGAAAAATGAAAAAAGTGCTGGTGTCATAATTTGTCTTGGAAGAGGGGACTTAAAGATGCCAACATTGATAGGCCGGTTACACTGGGTTCTTCACTCACACTCCCTTACATTACAGCAAATTAGGGATTACGAATATTGTTAATAGCTTTCAGCAAATCAGATCCTAGGATATAAATCTATGCCAAAGCCAGGTCCTTATCTTTTAACAGGGTACATGTAGTCACTGAGGACAACGCACATCTCAAGGCAGCGGCTTTTTGTTACAGAGGACTCTCCAAAACAAATACACAATCCTTAAGTTTTGGAATCTGATCTAGTGCTCTCTAAAATAGAATTAAAGGGAACCTGTCACCAGCTCTGCTCCCCTCTGTTCACATAATATTAAGTAATATATATTATATATTAATATTATATAGATTAATTGGCTCTCTGCCAAAAGTCCTAGTCAAGTCCTGGGGTGATGCCACATTTCAAATCCCAACGCTCGCCTCCTCATTAGCATAATTTTCCACTCAGCTCTCGTAGACGATTATTAAATTATTTCCCCTCCCACTTAATGTTAAGTCTCATGATGACATTAGCTCATGATGACAGATCACCGCACAGGTGCGAGGTTTCTGTGCGGTGATCTGCATACCCCGGGCATGTGCGCAGTTCGCTTTCGGAGGCTCAATGCACCCGGCAGCAGACTGCACATGCGCAAAGCCTCTGCGCACTTAAACTTAGCCTCTGCACTAAGGTATACAAACTATGTCGTTTGAGCCAATTCTCAAAAACAACCCATCAACTCTCATTACTTGACCATTTCGGTAAATACTTTTATTCCCAAATATCCCAAATGAAATAAACATTCTAGAACATTTTTCTCATAACTCATGCTTTTCCTCTGTTATTCCTTTTAGAAATGTGTGAAAGAGGAAGGACACAAAGCAGCCATAACATTGTAGAAAAAAAAGATGCCCTACAAAAGGGGTGTACAACCTGCCTCAAGTTACGGCCTGCACAGTCCTGCCAGGAAGACACCAATGAGTGCTTACATCATTGAGAACTGACAGAAGTGCACATTGTGTGGCCATGTAGCAGGTGAGTTCATCTGATAAATACTATCCACTCCTGGCTCCTCCCTTGCTTCTCTTCTCTGGATAATGTTGCTGGTAGTGTACACTACGACCCAAAAAAAAAACCACGCCCAGACAAGGGAAGAACCCAGGAGCTGCAAGTTGGCCAACTTACAGCTCCTGCTCTAGGTCTTGATGCTTGTAGTAGGAGTTAAAGCAGATAAAGAGCAAGTATTTTTTATCTTCGGCTTACCCAGTGGTCTCCATCACTGTTATTGTCTGCTCTGTGGTCTCCATCACTGTTATTGTCTGCTCTGGGGTCTTCATTACTATTGTTATGATGTGACATGGGGTCCATATCATTTATTGTGTTGTCTGGGCACTGAATTTATTTCCTGGTCTGGGGTCTGTATTAGTCATTGTCTGAATTAAGTATTTGGCATCTGTGGTAGATATTTTGTTCTGTACTGCAGTATTTATAATTTCTGTTATGGTAAGTGTGCTATACAGTAATAGTTGATGATTATAGGGAGATGATAATAAGGCCCCTGGTCCAAAAGTGGTTGTACACTCCTGCTCTAGAGCCCAGAGCGTAAAGGAACTCTTTAAAATGATATATACAGTAAGTAACATAAAATTATAGCAACTTTCATTGGCAGGCAGACATTTGTACTATACTGGTCATGAACCTTCATTGAAGCGTGTAGAATGGCATGAGAAGTATTTTTTGTTAATATGGGAGCCCAAACATATTTGTTGTATGATATAAAGTGCAATAAACAGGATAAAAGGAAGTGAAGGGAACTCGATAATGGGGATTGATTCGGGCACCAGCTACACTTCCTCATTAAGTTGCTATTATTAGGAAATACTTAATTCTCCAAATTCTGTGCAAGGTTCAGAAAATCATTATATGTGAAAGGAAGTCATCACCGCTGCAGTTATTCATGTCACATAAACATTAATCCTCTCCAAGCTTTTTACAGGGCCATAAACATTAAGAGGTATCCAAGTTTATAATTTGAGAAGATTGCATTAATACTTTCACCGACTGATGATCTGTTAAAGATGCAGATTAAGTTAAGCTCAAAACACAATGCCTGCCCAGCAAGTTCTCACACCGCTATGAAAAGCCCCATAAAACTTGTAAAGGAGATAAAAGCTGCGCACCAATATCTGACCACAGCCAACCTCTGTATATTCAAGTTTGTTTGCAATTGATGCCAAAATCAACAAGAGTCCTGGTATCAGAGACAATAGAGATAGAACTGTCTGATTAACTGACAATTGGGCCTTACCATTGGTGGT